>JAOTOM010002582.1:0-109379 GCA_034440615.1 Ashinkailepas kermadecensis | reverse complement strand
ACGGAAGGAGGGGTCCTGGGACCGCACGTCCCCCTTTGCGGTAGCCAAGGAGCTAGATAAGTGGACGGGAGGAGTAGTGTCGGCCCAAACCATCCGGTCGGGCGCACTACTGGTTAGGGTGCGTGACCCAACCCAGGCCAGGGCCCTCCTCCACCTGAGCCATTTCCTGGCACACCCCGTTGAGGTGGTTGTGGCGGACAGACTGAACAACTCCTTTGTGACAGTCTTTGCCCCGGAGCTGGCACACCTCCCAGAGGAGGAGCTCCTGGAAGAGTTGACCCCACAGGGCGTCTGCGAAGTCATCCGTTTGGGACGCCCATCTGCATCGTCCCCGAGCCCCCTGCTCAAAGTGGGGTACAGGTCGCTCGCCCCGCCGACGCACCTCTATGCAGGGTACCTGCGGTACCCCTGCCGTCCATGGACCCAAACCCCTAAGCGCTGTGGATTCTGTCAGAGGTATGGCCACCACAGTGGGGTCTGCCGTGCCCGCAACCCAGTGTGCGGCCATTGTGCCGAAGCACACACCACGGCCATGTGCGAGGCACAGGAACCGCGATGCGCAGCCTGCGTGGGCCCTCACCCTGCCTCCTACCCCCGCTGCCCAGTCTGGCTGGATGCCAAGGCACACTAGCAGCGACCCCGGACAGCCCCCCCAGCTCCGCCCCCGCCGCAGGGGCCACCCTCAGCCTGGGGTCAGCTGCATCTTCAGCCCCTCTGGCCGACCCCGGCCGAGTCCGCGGGCCGTCCGCCCGCGGACCCGTGCGCCCACGCGCAACGAGCACCCGCTCAACCACCCCAATCCCACACCGGACTCACGCCCTGCTCTCGCCGCCGGATCATCCGCCTCCAGGCCCCCCCCCCCCCGGAGTAGATCGGCCGCCATGCCCCCACGGGATCGGGCCCCCTCTGCACCGCCCCTCCAGGACCACCCCAGCACCCCCTCCACCCAGCCACCCTCTCGGGCTCAGGCCACCCCGGCGACCTCCCCTCAGGTCCTCCCATCTCCCTCCACCTGCCCATCGCAGTCCTCTCAGGACAGTCCTGACCCCCCTCCGCATGTTCGGGAATCCCGCAGGGACCCAGAGCAGACAGCCACACCAGAGTCGTCTGATTATGAATCAGACGACTCTGCCTCACCATCACCGCCACACACGCAGCTGCGGGAGCGTGATCACAACCATTAATGCAGACACCCACCACTGAATTCTTGCTCCAATGGAATAAGAGGTCACTCATATCCCATTGGGCAGAATTCAAGGAATATATTATCAAAAATAAACCATTGGTAGCCGCCGTTCAGGAGACCCGATGGCGCGACAACGACCCATATAATTTTAACATCTATGGCTTTTCTCTCTATACCAACAACGTAAATTCTACATCCCGCGGCGGTGGGGTTGCCCTATTTATCCCAGACACCCTCCTTCATCGTCAGATGAACATTGCTAATAACCTAAATTTTATTGCTGTTTCGGTCCAAATTGCACAACTAGAGCTTACTATACTCTCTCTTTACCTCTGACCTTCTCTTACACTATCCTTATCTTCTGTGACCGACCTTTTCGGCCTCCTTCCTCACCCCTGTCTGGTGCTGGGTGACTTCAATGCCCATCACCAGGCATGGGGCTGCCACTCCACATCACCTCGCGGACATCACATCGAAACTCTCCTCAACACCCACAACATGGTCTTTTTAAACGACCAAACACCCACACACAACACCGACATTGCCCCGTTCCGTCCATCTGCCATTGACCTATCTTTGGCCTCGGCCTCCATCTCACCCCTCTTTTCTTGGCATGTACAACCCGACCCCCTCTTTAGCGATCACTTCCCTATTCATATTATGCTTGAACGCTCAGCCCAGGCTAGAGATTACCCATTTGTCCCCCGCTGGAATGTTCGCAAGGCGAAATGGCCATCTTTCTCCCAGGAAATTGACACCGTCTTCCCTCCTCATTCACACCCCCCAATATCAGCTTTTCTTGACACCATGTTACTCGCGGCAGAAAATCATGTCCCCCACACTCGTCGCTCCCCCGGCCGTCACCACGTGCCGTGGTGGAACGACGAGTGTTAACGCGCCGTCGCTCTGCGGCGGCGGGCTGAGCGAAAATTTCGCAAAAATCTCACCACCCAAAACATGTTAGAAGCCCGCGAGGCTAAAAAACGTTGTCAGCAGATTATCCTTACGGCCAAAAAACGCAGCTGGCAACTCTATTCAAACTCATTCAACCGGTTTACCCCCATCGGCCAAATTTGGACCAAAATTCGCTCTTTCGCAAATGGCAGATCCCCACACCGCGCATTCTCACAACTGACAATTAACCAACGCAGCATCACAGAACCCTCGGACGTCGCGGAACACTTTGCCACCTATTATGCAGACATCTCCTCAAATACACAATACTCGCAACAAACCATAGACTTCCTATAAACCACTCTCGCCACCTGCAACTTTACCTCGGACAACACCGAACCATATAATGCCCCCTTTACTCTCTATGAACTAAATTTATCCCTCTCCAAAGTAACCAACACTGCGGCTGGCCCTGACCAATTGGCATACCCCTTCTTCCAAAATCTATCCGACTCCGGAAAAGACAACCTCCTTTCGGCACTAAACCAACTATGGACTGACGGCACCTTCCCCCTTTCCTGGTCTACTAGCACTATCATTCCTATCGCTAAACCTCGCAAACCTCGCGACCTTCCCTCTAGCTATCGACCTATCTTTCTCACTAGCTGTGCCTCTAAACTCTTTGAGCGCATGGTCAATGGACGAATCAGAGTCCACCTCGAAATCAACGAAATTCTCTCCCCCTTTCAAAGCTGCTTTCGACCCAGACACAGCACCACTGACAACCTCATTGAATTAGTTGACTCGATACAGCGCGGTTTCATGAAAAAACATGAAACCGTGGCACTCTTTCTCGACTTAAAATCCGCATTCAATAAAGTACACAGTTCGGCCCTCCGAATCAAATTACATCGTATTGGCATCAGAGGCAGAATGGCAAAATGTATCACCAACTTTCTCGCTAATAGAACATTCACCGTCCGCTGCGGCAATATCCATTCTCGGTCCCAAAAATTAGATCAAGGCGTCCCACAAGGCAGCGTGTTATCCCCCACCCTCTTTCTTATCATGATCAACGATGCGCTCGCTGACCTCCATCATATAGCCCCCTGTCTAAAACACTCCATTTTCGCCGATGATTTGGCCATATGGTGCACGCACCCATCGGCAGACAATGCAAATTATTTAATGCAGCGCGCCATGGATCAAATTGATTCCTGGTGCTCCCTTTGGGGACTGCAAATCTCCCCCCACCAAATCCGTCACAATGTTTTTCTCCGGCTCACCTCGTACATCCCACCTCTTACACCACTCCGTTACCGCCACCAAATTATCCCTCACCAAACCACCTTCACCTATCTTGGCATCGTTCTAGACAAAAGTCTTTGTTTCGGCCCCCATATTGCTTATCTAAAACAACGTGGCGCAAAACGTCTAAATCTCCTGCGCTGTATCTCCGGTCGCGACTGGGGTGCAGACAGGGCTACACTCAACACAATGTATATTACCCTGATTCGCTCAATCCTGGAATACAATGCGTTTATCTTCGATCATATATCTCCTACACACATCGCAACACTTGAACGCATACAGAATAACGCACTTCGCCTCATCACCGGAGCACACCGCACCACGCCCATCAATAGTCTCCGGGCTTAGGCCCCTCTCCCCAGCTTATAACACCGCAGAACACTCCAACTAGTCAGATACCACTTTCGGACCACAACACAGCACAACCACCCTGCCAGCCTCGCACTCTCTAATCCTGCCGTTCGACGTTCATATAATAGGAACAAATATAATATTGCCATACATTTGGACCATGTCCTCACATTCGCACTCAAATCCCCCAATGTAGTCCCCGACAAATTGCCTCCCCTACTCCCGTTTTGGCACATGTATCACTCCAATCTGGAATATCTCTTCCACCAAAACAAAAAATTACTTTCCCCCCTCGAAACCCAACAGACATTTTTCGAATATCAAGCAGCCCACCCCCATCTCACATACTTCTACACGGATGGCTCCCGTACCGCAGACGGTACGGGAGCTGTCTGGTGTGGTGGTCCCAACTTTTGCAAAATAAAATTAACACCACACCACTCTGTTTACACCTCGGAGTTAGTCGCTATCTACGCCTGTTTAAGCCACATTGTTCAACACCACATCATCACACCAACAATCATCTGCACAGACTCACGTTCATCCATCGATGCTCTCGCAGCCATACACAATACTACGCACCCCACACTCCACGCTATCCGCCAACTCTATCACACGCATCATGCTCACCTTCAACTCGCACTGCTCTGGGTCCCTGGCCACATGGGGATTCCGGGCAACGAGCGGGCGGATGAGCTCGCTCGTCGAGCCATCGACCTCCCACCCACCCCCAACCTCCCAGTTCCCCCCTGTGACCTTTTGTCCTTCACCAACCAACTATTCAAAACATATCTCCAGGCATGCTGGAACCACAACACTACACATTTACACCACATTAAACCCCTTCTCGCAAAATGGCCCTCTTCCCGGCAACACACACGCTCACATGAGATCCTCCTTGCTCGACTCCGACTCGGGCACACCAAACTCACACATCATTTCCTCCTCCACCGACTTCGCCGCGCTCCGCCTTGCCAAACATGTGATGTACATAACTCTGTGGAACATTTCTTACTTATCTGCCCTGCCTACCAATTACAACATCGCCCCCTTCTTTCCTACATTGCCCAGCATCAGACTCCACTTTCACTGCCAAGCCTTCTCGGCGACAAACACCCGGAGCTCATTGAGCTACTACTTACATTCTTGCACAACACCAAACTCGAGGAAGTAATTTGAAGTCAAACTCTATCATCTCCGTCGCCACAAAACACATACATATAGGTTATATCACACTAGGTAGGCAGAGACCGATCCAATTTGGCCATAACGGACGGTTCTCCATATAAATTGTGCTTGGTTTTTTACCGACGGGTTTTCCAAGCTGCTTGGTTTTTTCACCTTCTCAGGTTTTTCCAAGACTTAACTCAAACATACACCTACACATACAAGGTCGGGCCCGACGCCCACGACTCGCCCTGGGCGCCGGGCCTCCGCTTCGCTTTTCAGGTCGCAGGTGGGCAGTGGAGCCTCTCCGGAGGTTACGATGCTGCCCACCCTCCAAGTGTCCTTCTAAGTGTCATGTATGTATGTATGTCAGCAGGGGCGGATCCAGCCAGCAAATGAAGAGGGGGCCAAATCGATGACGAGTCCGGGGACCGGGAAAGGGGGTCGTGTTGCGAATGGGCGACAAGGAGGCACTTTTCACTAAAAACAAACGACCTAATTACCTGTAATGGCCTGGCAGACAACAGTGGCCGCATCAGACCGGGAGTGATCTGCAACGTCACAAAATAATTTACTCTGCTTAAATACCGACATGCTTCACAGAACTCAATTCAAAATAAATATTTCACTCTTTATATCCGCTAAAGCAGGGGTCCCCAACCTGCGGCCCGCGGGCCGCATGCGGCCCCCGGCCGATTTGTGCGGCCCCCGGTGCCATATTGAGTTTACATTACACTGCGGCCCGCGACCTTTTTAGCGGTATTTAGCGCGGTATTTAGCGTCATTTTTTGTGGGTGCGGCCCTCGGCCCCTCACGACTTCGGTTTTGTGGCCCTCCGCCCAAAAAGGTTGGAGACCCCTGCGCTAAAGAGACGACAACTAGGAAATGGCTGAAAAATTCACTACAGATCGATAGCACGTACACCGAACCGTTGTCTCCTGGGAAGCAAACCTATAGGTACCCATACTCCCTTTTCAATCAAACATTAAGCTCGTAGTTACGAAGAAACTTACGCCGTAGGAGATCATATGCATTAGGCACGATTTACGAGCCATGGCATATGGCATACACATTGTGCTTACGAAATCGCCTGACAACCAAAACTACGATCAATACTCTATATTCAATCGAACATGAATCTCGTAATTCTGACGAAACTTACGCCCTACGACATCATATGCACGAGTTACGAGAAATAAACATACGGGACAAAACGAGACATCAACAGTTACGAGGGAAAAAAGCGAGATCGTTAAAGTCACGCTACTGTCTGCATCATACGCTTATCCGCTTACAACGCGAGGCCTTGTCAGGTCTCACAGGCGAACTTTAAAGACCAGGCGGCGCACTCCTGATGCGGCGAAACGTTTACGCCAAGTTTACGAAAATAAAATGCATACTTTTATTCAGAAAGGAATTGAGAAATTATGTTATATTTAATTGTATACATAGTGAGAAGGTGGGCTTGAATATGTAAGCCAGAGCAAAAGGGCTGCTCATGAAATGCAAATTATGATATTTGGATGCTCTTGGCAAATCACACAAGATTTTACAATTTCATCCATAACATGACACGGGATTTCATCTTTGTCCAAACTTTAGGTGTACGTAGGCTAGGTCAAGCACATCAATATGTTATTTTGAATGAGTTTTATGAAGACGTGTATCTGATTTGCAAAAATCCAATCCATGACGTACAGTGCATGTCTTATACGTTTATAAGCAGGTTAATAGAGCACATACTGATCTCTATGTGACTGTAGCAGAGTCCGAAACGGTCTGGATTGCTTCTTTGTATACGAATCCGGACCAATCCATAGGATTGGATCGGCTTTGGATATGGTTTTTTACATACATCACCGATTATATTGACTTGCATTCCAAACTATAAATAGAATGGCAAGTATTCAATAGGTTTACACCGATTTAAAAACATATTTTACCATAAGAATCCTGGTTAAAATACAATGCTAGATTGTATTATTATAATAACCTCAAGATGATACTTACCCCTCAGAGGGCTTCCTTTTAAAAAACTCTGTAACGACTTTTTGATGTCCACTTTTGAAATGTTCAGAACTTCTCTTCATGTTTTAAATTAGAGATCACCCTGCTGGACAGTGGCAGAATGGATTGAGTTAAACGATCTACAAAGCAATACATTGCCAATGCAATATAATTGGTAAAAATTATTCATTTTTGGGATCCGGACCGCCCAACGAAAATAATGGGTGCGCCCCTGCAGACTGCCATTAATTTTAACTTTGGAATATTAAGGATGCAGTGCAAATATTGTGGATGCAACTGTATTCCCAAAAAGAATAGAAAGTTACACCTAAGATGTCACGTGCGGTGATCACCCAACTTCTTTCTTTTAGTAGCCTTGGATCACATCACCCCTTGCTCCCTCTATTGTTGTTCGAGCGAATAAATGCAACTACTTCCACAAGCTTTTTAGCAAAAAGTGCAAATTGTTTCCCATCTGAGATGGTCTGAGGTCCAATATTCCTAGAAATTGGCCTATTTATCAAATCAGACAAATACAAAGGTGGGGCCAAAAGGTATGTTGGCCCCCCTTTCGCGACCAAAGGGGGGCCATGGCCACGTTGGCCCCCCCTGGATCCGCCCCTGTATGTCAGTGTATGTTCCACCTGTGTATGCATGTATCGGCCCTTACGCCATGTTCCTTGCTTTCTGGCGTCTCATCTTTCCTGTCTTTCTTATTTGATATAACCGGATGCCACATAAGCCGGATTAAAGTAACTCTTTCTTTAACGTAGCATATCTCTAGCGGATGGCACTTTGCCTCAGCTAAAGATGGAAAAGAAAAAAATGAATGAACAGACGCATGTGTCACATATTTGTGAATATCCTGAAACTACGTTCCCGTTCCTGCTTTAATCACATCCTCACTTCAGTCAACAAATGTTTTTTTCATGATAAGCACATGTTTCAAGACAAGCGTGCATATATTAAAGTTTATAAAGTTCTGGCGTCGAAATGGGGCGTGAGGCGCAAGTTCTCGTCCACTCTTTCCCTTCACCTGCTGAGCCTGCCTTCGGCATCGCACCCTTTGATACGTCCTATTTGCGCTGTGTGTTATCTGTCGCTGATAATCCACCCCTCACTGATAAGCACACAGGGAAAACATCGATGTCCGGCCGTTCGGTCAGCCAGCCTGGTAACCGGCGGATCACCTGACCGACTGGGCACAACGAGCAGTACACTCGTTTTCGTGAAGATGGCCATCAAAAAGGTAATTTGCCCCTCACCAATTTTCCATTCTTGAGAACACAGGAAAACTCCCGTATCGTAGAAAATTGTCCGTGCCGAGGAACGCACGTTGAGATTATCAAGGAACATTTTCCGAATCAATTACCGTTTATTTTGAGTAAAAAGACGTTCCAGGCGCGCACCCAGGAGAGGGTAGGGGTACCGGCGAACACGAAGCTGATGAGATTGGTCCGGCCCCCACTGCTCAAGCATGGCAGCATTTGGTGATATGTGACGGCACTGGAACTGGCAGCATCAGCTGGATGGGTCCATAAGGAAACGTGTTAAATGATCAAATCTGAGACCCTATGCCATATTTACTATGCGGTCAATCAGAGACCAACCCGGGAACTTAAGGGGTGGGCAGCGAGGGAAGAGAGTAAAGTAGTGAATACCTATCCCACACAGCATTCAGACCATTTAGAGCGTTCAGACTGTTCAGACCCATAAAAACATGCTCTACATAGCACAAAATACCAGTTATATATTGTCTTAAATCGCAATACATCAGCAATATATAACGGACCATCCTGATTAGCGTCTGACACACAGCACAGGCCGTCAGAGCCGACGTCAGCACGCGGCCGTGGCCCATCCTCGGTATGGCAGCCCGTTCACCAACATCCGGTGATGTAATGGAGACGTTCACCAGCAGCGGCAGCGTATAGCCTGTGAAGAACGGGTACGGAGATCACATGCTGCTGACAAAGGTAAATGCAACACGATGGTCCGAAAATGACTGAAGCCATCCCAACGCAGGATTTAGCGACGGTAATCGAGCATCTTCGCGCGCATATTAAGCCCTTCGCCAGTTTCGGCAGCCATATTATACTTGCACATATACGCGGGTTGGTTGGTTGGTTATTGGTTTTACGACACGTCGACCGTTGAGTCTAAATATAGCGTCGCCAATCTCTCACGCCGATTGGTCGCGGGCGAAAAGAGTAGCGACAGGTGAGATTCGAACCCACAATCTTTCGATTGCGAGACGAGCACGTTACCCCTAGAACACTCGTCCCGCACATGTGCTCGGGATATATATATATATATATACCTATTCACCTACCTAGGTACGATGTTGGTGCGTTCTTTGATATCTGGTTTCACATTGGTACATGTCTTACCTATATAGGTACCTAAAGCGCAAACTGAGAACAACGGCGACAACTACACCAGCGTACCCACGTGCCCTCACCTAACCAGCAGTTGCTTCCGGTGTTGCAACTCCGCGTCAAGGTGAACGGCCGCAATGATTGGAGGGTTCTGCGCATGTGCAGACCAGCCTGCGGTGCTCGCTCAGAGGGATGCTGCGTAGCGCACTCCGCTTCGGAACGGCTCGGGAGTTCGGCCGGCCTGTGGTCGTTGTGTCAGGTGGTAGGTTGATGGAGGAGACGGCTATGACACGCTGAATCCGGCTGTGACACGCTGAATCCGGCACCGGCGGAGGGCACTCGTCAGCCGACCTTCCGCGAACTGGTGCCGGACAGCCAGTGGTTCCATGCCTGTGGGCTGCACCGGGCGGGTTTCTCCACTCTACGGTGGTTGCAGGACGTGACCTTGGCCGTCAGGTGAGTGTGTGTGTGTGGGGGGGGGATTAGGCCGGCGAATCGACCTTTTGGTACTTATGACGTTATAGTCTCCCGACCTGAGGTGACCTGAAAAAAATGCTTGCGCGAGAAGGCTGAAAGGTCGTCAGTCTACAGGTCTCAAATGTGGGCTGCTCCGGTGAATCGTTGGGAAATCATCGGAACAAAATTGTGGACGAAAGTATTAATCACCCGCCGGAGGTCGCACTTCACCTGGCGCGGCGCGGCAAGATTTTAGACCTCATGCAATTCGAAGGGGGCGGTCAATTTCGCACCCAATAACTTGTGTTCTGCGTGGGGAAGAGAAGAGCAATAAATGCCATCATATAGAACCTTCCGTATGTTTCAGCAGTGAATTTGGTGCATATTTTCCTCCCTGTCTGCTCCGGAGCCGCCGGCGGCCCCGGCGTTTTGCGGTCGTACGCAGCCCTTATAGGGCCAGTGGCGTGTCTAGGGTTTGCGTTAGGGAGTGGGGAAACACGGATTTGGAGTGACCCACCTATCCCATTAAACAAGTCCCTGGATTTCAACGACTATTTTTAAAAGGGGCCTTTTAAAAATAAATGTATGGGTGACCAACTTTATTGCCTGTGAAGGGGGCCAAATCCACCACCATCGTTTTCTCAGTCAGTCACCGGATTTCAACCCTAACTCCCCCATCCTGTTCGAAGGGTTTTCTTTTGGTATCCCTTGACAAGTCACCTCACGCTGCTGACATTACACGTGTACAAATCACTTTAAAATGTAAAATTTCTAATTTCAGGCATTCCAGTTAATGGCGTCGCTTGTCTATTTTGCGGGCCTTAGCCTGTTTTTTAGGCCCACATGCTGTTTCATGGCCCCGGTGTGCTTTGAGGGCCTCCGGTGTATTTTTTTTAAAGAGCTCCTGGTATGTGTTTGTATAGTTCAGTCCGAATTTTTGCTGGGGCGGTTTTATGAACCAGGGTCTATCTATCTATCTAATGGATATATAAGATCTGTTGCGAATCAATATTTTGCTTGTTGGATATTTTGTGCTATTTTGTGATATTTTGTTATTAAACATTTTGCGTGCTCGATACCTATGTTGCGCATTCAACATTTCACGATTCGGTACTTCGCGTTTTCGATCATTTGCGCATTCGATATTTTGTACCTTCAATATTTAACTTTCGATATTCATTCACTGTATACTTTACGTTTATATAATTTCCCGGAAGCCATCCCCGATATCGAATGGCAGGGAATTGTGAAAGGGGTCGTATAAAAGTCACGAAAATACTACCGTATCAAATGCGAAGAAAAATGAAGTCATATAAAGTAGACAAAAAGATACTCAACACCCCAACCAATACCACAAGGAAGAGTCATACAAAAGATACAAACAGCGAATCGATGTTCCATTATCGCCTTGTTACCTTGACTCTCATGGACAATTTGAATCCGCCGGCCCTGTTCAGAGAACGTCGGACCGATATCAATCTGTGTTTCCCAGCTCCAGTTGCGGCAGTAGCGCGACATGGGTCGTCCAGCTTGGCGACCTTGCCCTCACCAAATCTAGTCTCGAGGCGGGGAGCGACGACGCTGCGGTGTACCGTCACGTGCCACGTCGACCGCAGCTGAGCTGACACCTGAGATACGCACAGCTCACGTTTCGACAAGCCGAAGCCGCTGGGCCGCAACCGGACGGTCACAAACGGTGCGCGGCGACCCGAGCCGAAGCCACTAGACCGCAACCGGACGGTCACAAACGGTGGGCGGCGACCCGAGATTGTTTGGACGGTCCTTTCGTACATCACCATGCACCGGCATGGTATGTCTGTGATACTGTGGATGCTGCTAAGGCTGAGCCTGGTCAATGTCATCTCTAGCTGGAAGCAGCGTCCGGGATCGCTGGAAGTGGAGAAGCCGGAGCCGATGATCTTTCATTCCGATACGGGAGTTTCTCCCTCCAAAGACGATCACTATGAAGTGATGACAGCACCTTCAGTCGCACATTCGACCACCACTGCAAGCTCGGCTGGCGGCCACGACGGGCTTCTGCCGGTGACCGCCAGCCGGTCGACAGAGCCGAACGGTGTGCCTCGTGCGGTCCCGGGAGAAGCGGTCAGTGCGCCGGCGAGTGACGGCCGGGAATCTGCCGGCGATTCGACTGTCAGCATAGGTGCAGACGTCGGCACCGTGCTCACGTCGCCGCTGGACACCATCAGCGCGCACAAAGATCGTCCCGAGCGCATGAAGGCAGCCCGACAACGGCCGACAACTGCCGACATCAGTACACTCTCCTCCACACCGCCTGACGTCAAGCAGTACCGGCCGCTGAGCCCAGGTGTGCCCTGGTCGCCGCGGCTGGAACACCCCACGAGCCAACCAGATACCGTCAACAATTCCACTCAACCGATACGTAAGTAGGAACAACGTCGCGTGCACTTCATCACAGAACGGAAATGTATCGTTTGGTGTTCGGATGTCTTCATGATATAATGACCATGCCGTCCAGCATACTTTCCGTCAAAGGAGTGTGTGGGAGGAAGGGACTTATGAAGGGTTTTATGCTGCTGCATTTAACTGGTAGGCTCAGACCCGGCCTACGCCCACCACACCCTCCTCTGGCACGGCCTCCTCCCACATCCACCCCGCCCCAGACATCCCACCCCCCACCCCACCACCTCTCACAACCCAGGTCTGGTCTCCATCCCATCTCCCACCGATACCCCATATCCCTCACGGGACCTGGCCGTACCCCTTCGTCACACCGCCTCCAACCGGCCAGGGCCCTCCCAGCCACCCTGACGCCTTCCCACCACTCCCTCCCCCGGGCCCTCGGCCTCCCTGCCACACCCTGCTGACCGGCCTGACGAAGGCCTAGCCCCAAGGCCACCACCGCCAACACAGAAACCTCCCGCAAGCCCACGGTCACCCCAGCATCCAAACAACTCTACACAACACAAATCCAACCACACCTACAACATCAAACCAACGGTAGGCACAAGAGACACATCAAATCAATCTCACCGACAAAAGGAGGCCATCCTCACCAGGCTTGAACCGGTTGCACATAAACTAACACAGCCCCAGCTGGAGGAAGACCGATATACAACACCTCACTGCGACGCCTGCAGCGTCACATTAAGCATAAGCCACATTCTGCTAGACTGTAGTAACTTTAACGCTCAAAGACAACCACTTCAGGCCTTCTGCCAAAAAGAGAGCATTGCCCTGTCGCTTCCGTAGCTTCTGGGTGACAAGCACCCAGCACTTCTTCAATTGCTATTTGAATATGTGTACGCCACAAAACTAGGAGGAACATTGTAGACACCACACCATCAACACTCACTCCAACACGCAATGCATGCTCGCGAAACACTCAAAAGAAACACGCAAATGGTCATCCCCGAATGGCATCGGACATACATGAGCCAATCTGCTTTCCTATTAGAAATAAATGGTTACCTAGCGGTGCCGTCCGATGTAGATGAGCCGACATGCTTTAGCCAAACAAAAACAAAAAGGAAAAATTAACATAACATAAAACGACTACCCAGAGGTGCAGCGGACGTAGAAGAGCCGCATTGCCAAACACCGTACTAACCCCACTGACAACCCATCCCCACTGACAACCCTGCACGGAGTGCTTACACTAACCCTTTACTAACAACTAACACACGGCGGCCGGCGTGACAGGCGCAGTTTAGGGGCGCATCGACTGCGTCGGTCATGCAGACGTGATAGGCGGTGTGGACAATTACTTCTTTTTTTCGCACGGTAAAGACCCCTCGGTGCTATTCGACAAGAGTTGGCTAATGCCAGTCGGCACTTTGGCAAAGTTAACTTTCTCGTCACCACCAAAATCCCCCCATCCCCACCCCAGCTACACATTATCTTGTGGAGGAGTAAAGTAAAACTACACCCATTTAGACATCCGGGAGATGTCCTCCACCCAGCCCCCACTTTCAGCACCTAAAACGTCCCGCACGCTACATCGTACATACACTTGCATTACACTTACCGTACGTATACTTACATTACCCTTACCGTTTACCCTGAACGTAAATGTACCGGTGGCGTCGCCACGAAATTCTTCCAGGGGGGGGGGAATGTTGATAGGTGGCCTCCTGCTCCCCAAAAGGGTGCCTCCACTGTGTTAGGGCCTCCTATTGCTTTTAGGCTCTTAGTATGGTTCCAGAATGGGGAACATGATTTCATATTGATGTCTTGTTTGTTCTTGGCATGGTGCATCATTTACGCAAAACGCAATACCAAGAATCTTTTTTTTTCGCTGAGAACTGAGCCACACCAGGGTATAAATAAGCAAATGTGCATAAATACGTCAGTGCCAAAATAAACCAATATCTTTATGCTTTATCGACGAGAAGAATCTTCCCGCTGACCTCTAGATTGCAGCGAGCTGGTGGGGCTGGTGCTGAGCATATCTTAAAGGCATCTCCCATTGATCAACCCACTTCTATTTCCACCAAGTTTAACTGAAGATAGCAAGGTTCGCCACTACTGTTAGTCATTCCCACCAGCTTGATCTCATAAACAAGCTTAAACGATCATTTCTCAGTCCTAGGACGACAATTTCGCGAAGGTGACAACGAGAAGTGGATTGAATTGGTTTTCAGATGGTCATCTTAGGAATTTATTTCTTTTTATAACATTTGGTGCTGGCTGCAAGGCACTTGGCACAGAAGCTAAAGTAACAAATCCTCCGTAAATAAATTCACGGCAAGAACAAGCATTGAACAACAATGCATGAATGGCAATGCAACAATGTAACAATGACACTGCATGAATAATGCAAAACCTTCAAATTCTACGCCGTCACGCCCATGGTTTTCGCCGTGCTGTACCCTTTTGTAAATTATGTCGTTGAGAAGGTATTGAAGCTGGAAAGCTCTAATCATACAGGCTGTAATCACAGAAGACAAGTTTGTAGGAATAAAATACATTTAAAAACATTATTTCTCCCATTTAATATGGGCCATCGGTGTTGTTTTGTATGCTTGTGAGGGGGAATTTGCCCCATCAATGTTGGCTTTCTTCCATGGGCGTATGGTTCTGAAAATTATTCGGGGACCAGTGACGTACCTATATTTGCGTCAAGGGGAAGGGTGGTGGAGGGCAAACGTATTTGGAGGGGGTCCACCTACTAAATAAAAGTCTTCCGATTCCGACCACTATTTTGTCAAAGGGGACCTTTTTAAATAAAATAATTAGTGACCAACTGAATTATCCTGTCGAGGGGCCTAATCTAGCACTATCGTTTCTGATTCGTCGGATTTCAACCCTAGCTCCCCCACCCTGTTCGAATGTATTCTTTTGGTATCCCTTGATAAGTCACCTCGCGCTGCTGAAATTACACCTACACAAATCACTTAAAAATGTAAAATTTCCCAATTTCAGACATTCCAGTTCATAGTGCCCGATCGCCACGACGCCAACGTTAGTGCACATGCACACCCATCTTGCGCATTCGGCGCATTCGCCACACTTCGTGCGATGCTACGGATTCTGCTGGGCCTCCTACGCTTTGCTAATTGCTGCCACATGATAGACTTGCGCCATATCTGACGTAATGAAATGCTTCGTATGGGCGTTCGCTGCGAAAATTCGATTAATGAAATTCGATCATTAGTTCCCTACTTCCCATATTTTATGGTGAAGAAAGGCGGATACCCGCTGAGCTTTGGTGCACCTCATATCTTTGATTAAACCTGCTTCCAGGTTGGCTATCAAACCGAGTCCCTGCCTGAGTGTCAAAAGACCCGAAACGGGTCTTTGGACTCGTTTCGTATTTCTTCGTCTACGGATGTGTCTTAGGGCTCCAATCCATTTTTGTTAGAGGTCCAACGCATTTTCGAAACCCCTACTTGTTTTAGGGTTTTGTTGCTTTTTTGTGCACCGATGATTTTTCTTAGTTGTCAGGGCGCTTTCAATGATCTCGATGTGTTTACTTAGTGCCCGGTATTTTTGTTCGTTTTGGGACCATGTTGCTTTTTGCGGCCCCAGCCTCTTTTCAGGCCCTTGTGCGGTCGCATGGCCACTGTGTGCCTTGAGAGCTTCCGGTGTATTTTTTTTTTTTTTTTTTTTTTTACAGTTCCCGGTATTTAGGGCTGCAACTCATGTTTTAGGGTCCTGTCGCTTTTTGTGAAACTGCGCTTTGGAGGGCCAGTTGCATTTTCGTTCCCCGTTGTGCTCTTATGGTTCCGCTGTGTATATCTGGGGCTTCTGACGCACATTTGTGGGGCCCCAGTACGATTTTTGGGGCTTCGGTACGATATTTCTGGGTTCTAGCGCGACTTATCGCGTCCAGGCGCGTGGTTCCAGGGACCCAACGCCAGTTATCTGGGCTCAACGCGATTTTTGTGGATCTCTTCTGAATATTCTTTAAATTCCGAACCCGTCCTGATTTTTCGAGTCCCTGGCGTCATGTTTTTGTATCTCACCTCGATTTTCTTCGAGCTCCGGTATGTTTTTCTGTGACGCGACTTTTTTTTAAAGTCCAATGTAATATCTTGTCCCGACGTCATTTGCTTGGATCCCTAGCGCGAGTTTTAGCGACCCGGACACCTTGTGGGGGTCCAATGCGTTTTGGATGCTTTTGGTGTCATTGTTGGGGCCCCAGAGTGATTATCCATGTCCTGATTGTTTTTCGCTGCCCCAACTTCATTTGTGTCCCAATGATACTGTCGGGGAACGGTACGACCTATCGTGCCCCTAGCGTGATTTTCATGGTCCGGGCGTGACGTTTTGGTACCCCTAGGCTCAGCGTGATTTTCAGGGGCCCCGGCCGGATCTTTTTGGGCCCATGTCGTGATTTTCAAGAACCCCGGCACGACTCCTACCATTTCAGGGGCTTCTTGCAAATCATAGGCCTCCTCTCGCGTCTTAGGGGTCTCGTCTCATTTCCTGGAGCCTCTTTACCGGTTTTGGATGTCTCCTCGTGCGTCCTACCCTCCTCCATATTCAATGTTCCTCCTCTCCCATTTTGGAGGGCCTCCTCCCACATCTTGGGGCCCGTTAACATGGCATGGGGCTTCCTCTCATGTTTCAGGGGCATCCTCTGCCAAATTAGGGGCCTCCTGCCACGCCTCGTGAGCCTCCTCCTTTGTCCTCGCAAAGCTTGAGCTTGAGGGATCTTCAATTTTGGAAACCTCGCCTCCTTCCATACCTGCTACCTATCCCACTCCCATCTTCTCTCATTTCCTGGGAATTCCTTCCGGTCGTCGGGGCCTAATTTGGCCCTGGAGACCTCCTATTCCGTCTTGAGGGACTCCTCTCGAGTCCGGCAGGGACCTCCTGTTTTCTTCTACAGGCTTTCTTTTTTCAAATTACGGGCCTCCTCTCACGTCTTGGGGGCCTCCTGTTCTGCGTTTTCATTCTATCTCTGCCCATTTTAAGGGTGGCCTCTTATCTCCTGGTGGACTCCTCTTCTCTCTCAGGTGCCTCCTCTTCCAAGTTACAAGCCACCTTTCCTATCTCAATTACCTTGTCATTTCCTGGGGACCTTCTTATCCGTCTTGAAGCCTTCTTTCTCACCTAGGAGCCATCCCTCTTATCTAATGGCCCTTCTCTCCTATTTTAGTGGCTTCCACGTTCATCATAGGGTCTCATTTCCAATCTTATATTGTCCTCTTCCGAATTAGGTGCTTCCTGACACTTTTCGGGACCATCCTTTTCTATCTTGGTGGAACCTTGCCCGTTTTTGGGACTGCTTTTGCGTCTCCGAAACCTCATTTCATATCCACTGGCTTTCTCTTCCGCCTTAGGGCCTCCTCTCATTTTCTGAGGTCTCCCTTCCCGTATTGGGGCCTCCTTTGCAATCATGGGGCCTCCTTTGCAGTCCTGAGGCCTCCTTTGCAAACCTGAGGGCCTCCTTTGCAATCCTGGGGTCCTCCTTTGTAATCATGGGGGCCTCTTTTGCAATCCTGGGGGCCTCTTTTGCAATCATGTGGGCCTCCTTCGCAATCCTGGGGCCTCCTTTGCAATTCTGACGGCCTCCTTTGCAATCCTCGGGCCTCCTTTGCAATCATGGGGGCCTCCTTTGCAATTATGGGGGTCTCCTTTGTAATCACGGGGGCCTCCCTTGCAATCCTGGAGGCCTCCTTTGCAATCCAGAGGTCTCCTTTGCGATCCTGGGGCCTCCTTTGCAATCCTGTGGGCCTCCTTCGCAATCCTGTGGCCTCTTTTGCAATCTTGGGGGCCTCCTTTGCAATCCTGGGGGCCTCCTTTGCAATCCTGTGGGCCTTCTTTGCAATCCTGGGGGCCTCCTTTGCAATCGTGGGGGCCTCCTTTGTAATCACGGGGGCCTCTTTTGCAATCCTAGGGACCTCCTTTGCAATCCTGAGTGCCTCCTTTGCAATCCTGGAGTCCTTCGCAATCCTGGGGGCCTCCTTTGTAATCCTGGGGGGCCTCCTTTGCAATCCTGGAGGCCTCCTTTGCAATCCTGAGGGCCTCCTTTGCAATCTTGGGGGCCTCCTTTGCAATCCTGGGGCCTCCTTTGTAATCCTGGAGGCATCCTTTGCTATCCTGGGGGCCTACTTTGCAATCCTGGGGGCCTCCTTTGCAATCCTGGGGGCCTCCTTTGCATTCCTGGGGGCCTTCGTGCCAATTGTTGGCACTCTCTTGATTTCTGGAGCCTCCTATCTTCTCCTAGGTGACTCCTTCTTCAAATTAGGGGCCTCCTCTCACGTCTTGGAGGTCTCCTCTCATATCTCGTCGGCCTCCTTGCTCACTTTTTTCCTGTGCATTTCCGGAAAGGGGCCTCCTCAAATTTCAGGGGGCGCCCCCAGTCTCACGGCAGGTGGGGCGACTGTCCCCTCTGCCCCCCCCGGTGGCGACGCCCTTGAAATGTACACTTGCTTTAACTTAGCTTGCGAAACATACTTGCTTTAAAGGCGGCGCAAATGACCTTTATGGTTGGGCATGCCTCTAAAAATATCTCCATGGAGACGAAAAAGACACTAAAGAAACTGTGGGTCATGAAAACATGATATAAACATAAACAGCATGATGAACACATGTTTGGCATAACATGGTGAAGCAAATTTCTGCTCTCAGACACTCCGCACCAAAACACCCGAATGCCCAATGCTTGTGGACCTTATTTTTGTCCTAATGCCTAAAAACCTTTAGTCTTAAGATAGGGATACAATTGTAAGCTCAAAATAAGGTAGGAATCGCAAGACTCCATGTTTAAGTACCTAAATATGGAGGTGAAATACTCCATGGTAGTTCCCTTCTGTTCTGACTTGTGAAGTAATTATTACCCGTATAATTATTATTACCAGCGGAATGGTAGACAGTTCAAATTAGCATGGGATGACCTTTAACTGTCATAGTTTTAATGGATTAAAACATAATTGCATTACACAATGTCCCACACTTCACTATTATACCTTTTTAAAAGGCAAAATGCGGACACGTTATTAGCGAACATAACGTGTTTGGTTTTTGCCCTTGAAGAAGTAGAAAGGAGAAGCATGGGACACTGTTGTGTTGAAATCATGTTCTAATCTTAATGTTAAAACTAATACCGTTAAAGGTCATCATGCGCTAATTTGAATTAAAATCAAGGGTGAGGTCATAGAGAAGTAAGCACCAAATTGTGCGTAAGTTGGTGTGTGGCTCATTGTTTACACCATTGCATTTAGCATAGTAGGAACAGAATGATAGGAGACATCGACTGACATGCTAAGTCGACGTTGATCATTAACATGGAGCCAGAGTGACACACTGACATAAATGTGCTTCGAATTGCATGTGCTGCAACAACTCCAATCCTGGGCAGATTATGCTAATTTAATTCATAGGATGTTGCTTGTCACTTAAAAACCATTGACATTGGAACAAAATAAAAATATAGCTAACCTTGAAACCTATACCAGTGCACTTCACAAGCAGCGGCGCAACAAATCATACTTGTTCAAAGCACAGCGGTGGAAACCGACAGAAAGGGCTCCTGTACCGACAGATGGGCCCCTGTACCGACAGATGGGCCCCTGTACCGACAGATGGGCCCCTGTACCGACAGATGGGCCCCTGTACCGACAGGTGGGCCCTTGTACCGACAGATGGGCCCCTGTACCGACAGGTGGGCCAAAGTCCACGCTATATGACCTGGCAGTTGAATGCGTCGTAAAAGGACCGATGAAGCATAAGCAGAGCCCTGAGGGCTCTGGTGAATAAACAGGGTGCCTGAGGACCAGAAAGGACTGGGATGCTCCCGGGGTTTGAAAGGGCACCCGAGGGATGAACAGGACTGTCTATTGTGGCTGTTGATAGCTCTACGGCCATCATGTAGTGCAGAGTCTATATGCGCACAACGACTGGTGTGAATGCTCATTGGCATGCAATCGGCGGAGCTTTGCACTGGAGGCCTTTGCAGACAGTGGAAAACTACCGGCCGACCGGACTTCCCCCGACAACACCACGCGTCGCAGCTGGGGACGACCGCTGTCGCTGCGATCCCGGATTGGGACAGTGGAAGCATTCCACAACGTTCATCTTGCCCGTCCGCTGTACTGTCAGTCAGTGGCGTAGCCAAGGGATGGGGTGGGGGGGGGAGGGGGGTGCCCTCGGACCCTGGTGGGCCAGAGGGGAGCCATCCGGGGATTGCCTTTGGCGTAGACACATACATATAGCCGATACAAATTATAGTACATCTAACAGATTGTGCGGAGAGGGCCCCTGGGGTCTGAAGACGTCCACCTTGAAGGCTGGCAAGGGCCATGAAGAGAAGAGAGGGCCCACCTGATAGCCGGAATGCCTATGCCAGCTGGAAAGTGCGGCATCGGCTGGAAAGTGCCCCAGCTGAGGAATACACAGAACCCCCAGAGCCCATGAGGAATGAACAGTGCACCTGAGAACCAGATGGACTGGGATGCTCTTGGGGTTTGAAAGGGTCCCTAAGGGTTACACAGGACACTAAGAGTTGAATAGGAATAGTGAGGGCCCATATCAGAGCTGGACTGCCCCTGAGATGAGAGCAGGGATATTGAGGACTGAAATGACCCCTAAAAGCAGGAAAGGACTGGGAAGAGCTCCGAACAACTTGAAAGGGCCATAAGGGTTCGCAGAGTTCCTGAGAGCTATGGAGAGTCCCTGAGGCTAGGGCTGGTTGTGAGGAATACCGAGGGCCTGCCTCGGAGCTGGGGGGGGGGGGGAGATTCCCCCACTAGTGCGCGTGTTAACCTCACTCGTTTGTAACAGTTGTAGGCGTTTCTGAAACTTATCGAGGGGCACAATACATAAAGGCAATGGGTGGACCCAAATGGATTGGGAGGGGCCACACTCAAAAAGATCCATGTTAAAAGTTGAATTTATTGAAGGACAAAGCCAATATTGAGGGGGCACTTGCTTCCTCAGAAGTGTATAAAACAACACCCATGGGTGTAGGTTTCTGAAAATTATTGGTGTGGCCCAAGCAGAGGCGCAGCCAAGGGCCCCCCCCCCCAACAACGAAAAATACACAAGATCAAACAAGAAATTTCCAGATGTTCACCACGCAAAACCAGAAGTTTTGGCGCGTGAAACGCAACGGAAGCGGTCGCTGTTTCACGACATTTTTTTTGGTAGGGCCCCCTTAATAAAGTCATGGCTGTGTCCCTGGGCACAATGCATGAAGGAAATGGGGAGGTTTCAGATGGATTTTTTTCGGGGAGGCATGCTACATAGGATCCCATGTGAAAAGTTGAAATTATTGGGAGAGCAAGACCAGCATTGAGGGATGGGGCAAGTGCCCTCCCAAAAGCATATAAAGTTACACCCCTGACGTGTAGGGCGTTTGTAAGCTCGTAGACGAGTTTATAAGCTCGTCGAAGTTACCTTGATAGTCATAGCCTTTTAAGATAAATATAAATATGTTTTCCTTTTAGCAGTGGCAAAGTGTCATCTCCCTGTGCCATCTAAAAAGTGCCATCCAGAGATAATCTACGTTAGCACGGGTACCCGAGGGGAGGGGGCTGAATCCGCCCACCCTTCCTGTTTTTTTTTAACGATATCTCGTAAACGGGAAAGAATACTGTAAGGAAGCTGATGATTGTGTTGGAAATCGATTCACGCATCCATGGGCGTTGTATTTTTAAAATTGTTGGGGGGGGGATGCATGAAGGCAATGTGCCGGCCCAAATAGATTGGGGGGTATACTTCATAGGGTCCCATGTTAAACGTTAAAATTATTTAGGGGCACGGCCAACATTGAGGGAGCACTTGCCCCCTCAAAATTATATCAAAGCTTCACTAGTTCCCGAGATCTTTGAGCGGTGGGATTATATCTGCCCTCCCCCCGGTTCGCGTTATGTGAGAGGCCATCCGGCACCCATGGGAAAAGCTACGTTAAACCGGCTTACATGGAATCCGCTATCGGGGAAGCAAGATAGGAAAGGTGAGAGACGCCGGACGGCAAACAAAGCAAATGGCCCAGATGACAGGTGCACACAAGATATCGCACATACATACAGATATACACGACACGCGATAGGAGGGGAAAGTGACATTTTGAGGCCTCACCCTGATTTTCGGGTCCCGGCGCGACTTTTTGGGGGGACAGGCACGATTTTTTGGAGCGCCGGCGTGGTTTTTTGTGGGGTCCCAGCAGTATTTTTAGGAACCCCGGTCCCACGTTTTGGAGTCCCAGTCATTCTTAGGGACCCGGAGCGATTATTTCGGCCTCCAATGGGATTTTGAAGGGCTTGGCGCGAGTTTGGGTGACCTCAGCGTCATTTTCAAGGGCCCCGGCGCGGCTTTTTGGGCCCCAATATGATTTTAGGGGCCGCGGTGCGATTTTTGTGGGCCACAGTGGGATTTTTAGGGAGCCTGGCGGAGTTTCTCGAAGCCCGGCGCGATTTTTCGGGTCCCACAGCCTCTCAGGGGGGGCTACCTCCAATGATCCCCTTCGGCACGCCACTGTCGGCAGCTATGCGGTATGTTTTCAGTTGTTTTCCGGACTGTTAGACTTTGATTCCAGGTCTTGAATCAGCAACGCCAGCGCGGAGCCTTATTTATCCTTAACCATCTTTACCTACGCATATATATGTATGTATATATATAAATATATATATATATATGTATATATATGTACGTATATATACATATATAGATATATATATATATATATATATATATATATATATATATATATATATATATATATTTATATATATGTATATATATTGATATATATTTATATCTATATATATATATATATATATATATATATATATATATATATATATATATATATATATATAATACGGGCTCTTGAAATTACTGTCCGAAATCCGAGGAGTTTCAGAAAAGTGTGTGTTGGGGGGGGGACCCGAGGAAGGTGGGGGCGCTCTTCAGATGTTCGCCCCCTGGACCAAATCCTGGCTACGCCATCACAGCCTCCAAATAGGCTCCTCTGACCACCCGCCACCTGACAAGCAGAGACCCCGGCGTCAGGGTGAGCCGTGGGCGGCCGGCCTCAATCTTGGATGTGTAGGTGAATGCTTAAGTTAAAGCTTGGAAAAACGAAAGGAAGAAAAGGTGGGCTGCTTGGAAAACCCGAAGGTAAAAACCAAGCACAATTTGTAGGGCAACCGTCCGTTTTTGCCAACTGGGATCGGTCCCTGTCTACCTTTTGGAAGGCAACCTCTAGGTGTGCTATGCGAGAGCGGGGAGGATGGTAGCGTTTAGCTTCAAATTGGTTGCTTCAAGTTCGTGCTATTGAGGAACTTGTAAAAGAGGTCGAGGACTGCACGGTGCTCATTCCTGAGCGGTGCGCGCAACGACAGTGGAAGGCGATTGTTCTCAAGTAAGCAGAAATGGGGCGGCGTTGCAAATTATACATGGGAAATATAACTGACAAATGTTCAATGGGATAACGCACGCCACACACTCGACAAGGTGGAATGCGGCGATTTCGGCTGAAAAGATAATCGTATGATGTTGTGGCCTAGCCGTAACCGGCGAGGACCTCCTCTTTTATGCGTGTGTGTTCGTGTGACGAGGGCTATTTGGAGAAGACTGATTTAACATTGCGTAAGTGTGATGTGTTGTGGTTCCAGCATGCCTGAGAATATCTGTAAAATAGTGTGCTGGCCAGGGACAGGAGGTCACCGGGGGTATTGGGAGGATGGAAGGTCGATGGCCTGAGCATATATAGAACAAGAATCTGCCTATGTCGAGTTCCATGCTGTTGAGGGTGCTTTTTGCCCCCTGTCCTCCTCAATGTTGGCGCGACTTCCAGTAACTTCAATTTTAAGCATAGACCCTTTGTAACACTGCAACAGTTCGACAGTTAAATTTGCCACACAATAGCGTGGCAGACCTAAACAGGATGGAGTAAATACCCAGCTCCAGAAGTCAGGGATCCCCGGAGTAAAAAAAAATCATGTGTAGACCAGAATGACAGTGTTTACAGCCTGGGTGGGCAGTCACGCCCGTTGTCGTGCGTTGTCAACGTCGTTTCTAGTTATGTTGGCCGCGCCGGGGTCGCACCAGAATATATTCAACAGCAGGGTGGCACTGCAGCCGACGTGGCCCACGTGCGGTAGCCTGGCAGTCGAAACCGGCGTGCAAGCTAAATTATGTAAAAGTGGCCACTTCAGGCCACATATTTCGGGCATCACCAGGAACTACAGTCCAAATTGTATGGGGCCGTGGTATCGATTTTCTTCGATGACGATTTATAAAGGTAGCATCTGGTTGAAAAAAATCGCTTCCACAATCACCATGTTATTCCTATGGAGTTTTCGGAGCATACGTTTGTTTTGCCTCCAGGGCGATGGCATCTCCGCTACGAAGACAGATGATTCCCCGAGGTATATGAATGTCATGAAATCTAGTTAGCGTAATTTATGATCCTGAAAATTGGCATTGACTCGCTGGATGGTCGAAGCAAACACCGCCATTTCGTATGCTAACTTGTGTGACGTTCCACTCCGACAGATGTGATCCTGAAGATGCTGGACAGGTTGCAGTGTCGGAACGGATCGCTACAGCGCCGTCACATCAATGGCTGGACCAGTAAGACCATACATTGATTGATCTGTAATTAAAGCTCCGAGCTAACTTCCACGTTGAGCCACGTAGGAACATTGGCATGCGGCAGCAGCGGCGGCATCCCAAAATATCGTGCTGAAATGCGGCGTGTTGTTGACGCGAGGCAGTACTCTCGTCCCGTCTCGTTTCATCTGCATTGTGGAGATCTTCTGGTAAGCCTAGAGGGATACGTTTGTATCCCCACCCCAGCAGAAGTGGACAATACAAAGCACAATATTCTGAAAAATCAGATATCATCATATCTATACTTATTGTATTTGAAATGTATTGTTCCTAGGACGACCCTTGATCCTGACGCTAGCGAAAACCAAGGAAGGAGCTTTTTCATTGTAGCTGGTTAATCATCTCTCTCGCCCAAATGCGTTGTCCTGGTTGCGACGAAAATTGCTCGATCTACCAATGATGGTACGCTGAAATGAGGTGGTTAACCATATGTTTTGTGTAAGTGGCGTTGCCTATCATCTGCATTTTTCATTTGTAGAGCAACATTTGATATAATATTGCTACAATTATATACCTACATACCGGTATGCAGCATCATAATTGTTCCTTGTGACGTCATACAATATGCTAGTATATGACGTCATGAACATTTGGAATACGTGCCGGCAGAGCAATCGTCCGACTGTCTCCAGTGGTCGCTGGCTCATTTGCATCTCTCCACTCTACAGACACCGCCCGACCCCGGAAAACTGCAGGTGATGGTCACTCCGGGGTGACGATGTCGTGCGTCCGTGATGGCTCGGCGACTCTTCGGTGCTCACGGGAGCGGAAACTCGCAATATCACATTGACCTCACAGTTGTAGGGAAAGCAACAAACAAGCAAAAGCAAATTGTTTTCACAATTTTGCCATTTAGGCGAACATGCCAGGCATGAAGAGATCCGCTCATGCGGCTTAGAAGCTTCAGGCATTGGAAGGGCACCTTTCGGCCCCAGAAGGGACTTTTTCCTCCACTCATACCTCAAGTGGGCCTCTTATATGACTCAGGCTTCAGCAAATGGTAGTGATTCTAACGACATTTGCTGGAAGGGTGCTCTTTGTGGAGCCCTGAACATTGCTTCCATTCCTTTTAGATTGTCACAAGTCACTGGTAATGACACAGCTGCCTTCTTGCGATACTTATGGCCGTCAGTGGTAAGACACCTGGGCATCAGTGTGCTGGGTTGCGCCATCTTGCTGGAGCCACTGCCCATCTGACGTCTCAGGTGTCTCCAGAACTTCTGGAGCACTTTGATGTACCGTTCGGTGGTGCCCGTCACTGTTTCGGCTTCCTCTTCAAGCCAGTGTGGTTCGATGGTGTCTTAGTTGCTGAAGGATACCCATGTGGTGCACTGTTTGCTGTGCATGGATGCTTGGTGTACTTCTTAGGGTTTTGAGCTTACCCGCAACAATTTCCGGGTTCATAGTTGGTGTCCTGAATTCAAAATTTTAATGGAAGCGAGCGCGCCAATACGGAAACTGTTTTTATCACTGAACCATTTTGTTCTTACCTTCCATGAAATGTAACCATATTCAATTACGATCGGTAACGCACAATTCATCACACTCCATGTTGATGTTGATGTTAAACATTCCTGTCAATTGGTTTTATTCTGCCTAAGTTTTTGATGAATGTTTTCCCGCGTCAATGCCACCTATGCCGTCATGTTGCCGACGATGGCCGCTGTCATGGCGGCTCTTCAAGTCTTAGTTTAATACTGCCCGCATCGTGAGAAGAAAAGTCAGTGCAGTTGCAGTCCATGACGGGCCATTGTTTTCAGGAGTTGCTGTGGGAAGTAAAAGGGCTCGTGCCGGAAGAGGAGTGGCACGATCTGCCGATTGTGTCGCTTGGTGAACGGCCACTCGATGGCCTCGCTTCTGGCCGGACGTGAGTACGCTGCGGGCCGGGAGCAACAGTCCACGGTCGCAAGCCTTCAGCAGTCAGTGGTCACTGGAGTATTCAGTGGTATTTTAAACAGGGAAACATATTACTTCCGTGGCATAGTGATGAGATTGTTGTGTACTTCGAGATGTGCATGTGTGCAAAAGGGTAAACCGCAATGCACGCTCCAAGTCGGGCCATTCGGATATGATGATGTGTACGTTATTCATGGTTTCCTGGTTAATGCAAGTTACTAAAGCTATCTTCTAGCACATGGGCATTCGACATTGGGAAGATTTCCTCAAATATCGGCAGGCATGATTCATGAAAACGAACATTTTGTACCGGCGTAGGCTGGGCGATTTCATACTATCCTGATCCAGCTCCTGGAATCTGCGCACTGATCCGTCTAGGAGAAATGCGGTGGAGAAAATCCTGGGTACGTCACCGACCACAAACAAGGCACAATCAAAATGTGTGTTACGTGGCGAAGTAAAGAAACACCACAGAGCGAAAGTTTTTGCGAACATCAGATAGGAAAACCTAGAAAATGTACCGGCTAAGAAGAGATGAGATAAAAGTTTTACAGAAATGTAGTAGGAACGGAAAGCTAAATCGGAAAAGCTGCGTTGAAAGAGACGCCAAACTACTCTTTGTCATCACCACCCAAGGTTTTCATCACAAGTTTAAAATGCTATGATAGGTGTCCTGTGTCAAGGTTATTATGTCTATATTATTAGTTCTGTCTGGCCCAACAAACTAGAAAAACATCAGTCAAAACGGTGCTTTAAAAACAGATGGTCTAAATTCTTGCTCATGTGGCATTATGGACCAGGGTCCTATTGCTAAGGAAAGCTTGTTGCGTGAACCCTGGCCCCGCCACCCGATCCATGAATTCTAGTTCAACGGCAGAATTTTGATCGAAAGGTTAGCGTGCCGTCAATGCACCGACAAGGTCGCCCCGGTAGCTCGTCCGCAACATTATCGGGCCAGCTGCCAACTGACTCGCCCAGCTGGGGGCTAAATGCGAGCGCGTGAAGCGACTCGAATCCTGTCTTGTCAGGACGGGCAGATCAGTGCAGGCCAGCACTCTCACCAACTAATCTACCGGACCGGCTGGATCTATTACCTACTTTGAGTATCGCTGTTATTCTTGCCGTATTATCATGAGCGTTGCGCTGCTAATGAGGTTCACCTGACCCCTTTTCCTCCCTCAGGAAAAGAAGCGCAGATTCAGACGACTCTTCGCAAAACGAACAACTAAAAATGTGCGAGACTAGCCTTGGGTGCTGGTTTTGTGCGACTGCAATATTCTGTATGAGCTGTCTGATGGTGAGTTGATGTGAGCTCTCGAGCCCACGACAGCCATGACCTCACGCGGGCAGTTTTTATGACGCAAAAGCATGGTCCAAAGATGACAGAGGTAAGTAAGCCAGTGAATTTGACTACCTTGCCCATTGTTTGTCCATCATCTGTAGTCATATCGTGTATCTGATATCCGTATGCAATACGTACGTCTGTCTTCATGTAGCTTTTACAGAGCTTTCGTCCAATAACTGAGTGTGTTCTGAATTGCGCAAATTCATGCAAAGTGGGACGAGAGGATGGTGTTTGAATTGCCTTAGGTGCGGAACCAATTATAATTCCAAGTAAAATGATAACGATTCCAGGTAAAATGGTGTGAATCTTCACGACACAAATTCACAGATACACGGCACAGTGTTATAATGTTCCAAAGCGACTCACCTCGCAAACCTGCAGACGGCCGAATGGCTTCCCACTCCCTTATGAAATGACGACGTCCAAGTCAAAGTGCATACTCATGAGTCGCAGATGTTAAGCGAAAGACACAGACTCCCAGGAGGATTGCGCAGGAAAGCATTTGGCGATCCTGTGCCCGGTCTGTCATGCTCTGCCCATTGTGTCCTAATCTGCCGGACATGGATGTGGTTGATCCACACCGATCAATATTCCTGAATCGCCCGTGAACGTCAGCAGCATGACAATCTCGGCACGTGGCTAGAAAGGATTAGTAGCATACTTTATCAGGAATTTCAGATCTGTTATAAATTCAACTGATCTTGTATTCAACCGATGTTATATGCTTACATAAAATCAGCTAAACTGACGTTAAGGGCCCCTGGGCCGACGTGCAGGACCCCTGGACCGACGAAAGGGGCCCAGACTGACGGAAAGGGTTCCGGACGAATGAAGAAGGCCTGAGACAATGGAGAAGATGAGGGCCTGAGTCAACATCCCTCAAGAAGATGTTGAGAGCCCTTGGCTGGGCTAACGTGAAAGGCTTCTAGATCGACGAAGGGACGAAGGGATAGTAGGAAGGCCCCCCGGGCCGACTGAGAGGACCCGAGCCAATAAGAAGGCCCCCCCCCCCTGGGCTGTCGGCGGAGCCCAAGCCGAGAAAGGGCCCTGACCTGCTGGACAGGGCCCAAACGTTTGAAAAGGGGCCTCCGGCTTGCCGGAAAAAGCCCTGAGACGTCAAGGAAGGCCCCTGAAACGCCGGGGGGGGGGGCTAGTTGTCGGGGAGGACCTAGGACTATCAGAAAGGGCCGTTTGGCCGGCGGATTGACCCAAGCTGTACAAGGGCCCTTGGCTTGATGGAGTGGCCCCAAGCTGTTAAAAGAGGACCTCCGGCCTGACAGAGAAGCCCTGGATCGTTCAAGAGGGCCCCTTGCGCCGACGAAGAGAACCCCTAGCCGCAGGAGGACCCCAGGCAATCGGAAAGGGCCCAGAGCCGGTATGAAGGGCCCCTGAGCCGATGAGGGCCGGAACAGCACAGTGATAGAGGATGCCCAAGCTCTTGAAGAGGGGACTCTGGCCAGACGGAGGGTGTCCTGAGCCGTGAAAGAGGGTCACTGAACACCGGGCCGGAAGTGCAGAGCCGCTGGGTTGGCTTTGGCTCACGCTCATGGAGAGAGGCTCAGAGCTGACAGCGGTCTCAGGTTGATAGGCACCCGAGCTACGGATTGATCCGGGCCGAAGCGGAGGATTCCTGGTGCTGTGTGAAAGGCCTCTAACTTAGAGGCCTTTCACTGAGTGAGTCTAAGCCTATTGAGGGGCCGGGCTGCTAAAAAGCAATGGCGTTTCCATGGAGCGAATGGGCAGTCTGGCGTTGGTGCCCAGCGAAGAGGCTGGCGAGTCAGATGGGGCCCTCCAGGCGGCCGCCCTGAGGGCAGAGATATAACCGAGGAAAAATGTAAACGCATCTAAAAACTTGTGTGGAAAGGGTCCTTGAGATCTGAAGACGTCCACCATGAGGGCTGGCAAGGGCCGTGAAGACCAGGGAGCTGGAATGCCCGATAGCTGGAATGTCCATGCCAGCTGGAAAGAGTACTCTTAGCTGAAATGGGCTCCAACAGCTGAGGAATAAACAGGACACCTAAGGGCCAGAGAGGGCTGGGATGCTCTGCTTTGAAAGGGCCCCTGAGGGGTGAACAGGACCTCTAAGAGCTGAAGAGAACTGGTGAGGGCCCGTCTTAAATGTGCAATACCCCGAGATGAGAGCTAGACAGGACTATTGAGGATTGTGATGGGCCCCTAAAAGCAAGAGAGGGCCCTGAGGGATGAAGAGGAGTGAACTGAGATGTTTCTGAAGTTGAGGGCGGCCCTTAATGGATGAACAAGGTCCCCCTGATATATTTATTTAAAAAAAAAATTTGCCTGGCGATTGATGTGCGGAATACCGAGGGCCAGCCTCAGAGCTGGAATGTTCTTGAAACCACAAGAGCTGTCGACAGCTAGGAACGGCCCCTAGTAGCTGGAGAGGACCCTTGGGTGCTAACTAGACTTGTGCTCGACTCGAGTTGAATCGAGAATCGACTCATGAATCAATCGTTTTTGGATGAGTCGCGAGTTGAATCGATTCTTTTCCCCAAAATATATCTTGAGTCGTGAGTTGAATCACATCTTTCTTTTAAAAAAATGAGTCGAATCATGAGTCAATCATTCAAATCACAATGAGTCACTTGAGTCTTATGACTCAAATGCAAGTTATGACAAATGATATAAAGCATGTATCTTTGTGAATAGTATGCCATGACACAAAGTAGGAAGTAAAAACACAGTAAAAACAACAAATTTATACAAATGTGTATATATATATACATATATATTTATACAAATGTATAAATTTATATATAAATGTACAAATTTATACAAATGTATATATATATATATATATATATATATATATATATATATATATATATATATATATATATATATATAAATATATATATATATATATATATATACATATATAATGTGTGGGCAGTGCACACTGAATCACATGGCTCATGAGTCTGATACCACTGAGTCGGATCTGAATCGATTCAAATTTCTGTCAGTCTGTTTGAGTCGCGAGTCGAATCATGCGTTGTGAGCTCTGAGTCTGAATTGAGTCGAATCACATAATTTTGACTTGCTCTTAATCATGAGTCGAATCAGATCTCACGATCTTTGAGTCACATTTGAGTCGAGCACAAGTCTGGTGCTAACAGATCCCCCTGAGAGCTAAGGACGGTCCTTAAGGTTAGCAATGGTTGTGAGAAATACTGAGGGCCAGCGCCTGAGTTAGAAAGCCCTTGAAGCTAAAGGAACTGTCAAAGATTGGGAAGAGACCTAACAGCTGGAGAGGACCCCTGGCGATTAAAAATGGTTGCTGAGCTCTTGAGATAACTGGACTGAGTGCCCAAGTGGCTTGAAAGAACAGGACCCTATGAGAAGAAACAGGACCAGGAAGGAAGCTTGATGGAAAGGTGAGACAAGTTTTCGTGATTGAATAGTATAGAGGAGGCGCTTTTTAACAAGCCGTTCGAAACGTTTATGAAAGCAACTGGTGAATAGTATGAGTCCGGGAGAGTTGGGTCTGCGTTTGGTTCAGGGATAAGCATTAGGAGAGCATGTAGACAAGATTGAGGATAGGTGCGTGTTGTACATGCTGTGTTATAGGTGTTGAGAGGAGTGTTGAGTGTTTGTGTCGAGGAGTGTTTAAAGAATACGTAACATATGTTGTCTGGTCCTACGCTAGTGGTGCCTGCTTCTGAAGTTGCTACCTGTAGTTCTGCCAGTGCAAATCTAGCATTGCAGGGATGTGAGCGTGTGTGTTTGATTGGAGGTGAATTGTCAAGTGGAGTGTTAATGACCTAAGGTGATAATGAATTGCGGAAAGGTCTGCGATGGTCTGTGAATCTATGATGGTCTTCTGGTTATATATGTGTGATATGGCTTTGTTTGGTGATCTCTGTCTGAATTGGAACTGTAAGCAAGTTCTCAGTTTGCCTGACCGTCATAGATAGATAGTATTCGCCCTGTGTCGCGACAGCTGGTTCTAGATTCAGCAGTTTCCTCAAATTCGACAGTTTCTTCAAAAGTACCAGCCATAAATGCCTTTATATTGATCGGACTGATCATTAGCCAATACGGCAAACACTTGAGCAACAGTTTCTACAAACTCAATCCCATAGTGACACCAAACGTTTTAGCGTCCACATCTTGTAACAGGCTACATCTTACCAGCATCGGGAACCCAAATCCGTGTCACCTCTCCGGCTGACCAGCCCAAAATGACCTCTCCGACCCCCCTGGACGGGAGGGGGGCAACGCTCCCGGACCGACTGGTTGACGACACCTATTGCAACACACCGCGCAGGGATGAGTCTGGCCGTGACATTCAGACCGGTTTCCTGATCTGCATGTGCCGCATGGCACAATGGTGACACGGGTGTCGCAATGATGATACTCGACTGCGTCATGTCGCAATGACAGCCTCGGCCGGCCGACCGTCGGCGTGCCGTGTGGGAACGGATGCTGACTTAGTCACAACAATCTGAGCCCTGCGGCCTGTCGCGACTAAGCAGCATATGTCAGCTATGTCAGCTATGTCAGCGCCGGCACATCGGCGACGGCTCCGCTTGGAGCGTTCATGACCAGGCTCGACGAGTCCCAGGACTTGACGAGTCTGTACACATGTGAGGAAAATGCGTTCAAAAGAAGGATCTGGAACTAACTTTGCATCGTTACAGAACGCTCAAAAGGGCGTTCATGTTTCGCCGAGAGGGGTAGATTTACTGAATTGACTGTTGAATATATTCCAGAATATACTTTTTGGGGTGTGTTTGAGGGTTCACCTACAGAGGGTTTTGTGGTGTCTGTATATTGTGAGTTTCCAGTGGTTTCCGCATGCGATAGGATGAGCGATAAACGATAAACGATAATTATCGCTGTTAAGTAAATCGGTTATCGTTATCGTTTATCGCTAAATTTTCAAAATTATCGCTCATCCACTTATCGCAAGTTCCAAAAATTATGAACGATAAACGATAAAATGTAAAACGGGATGATGGAAAAATGGAAGACGATCGACAGTGTATGCCGCGCGACAGTGTGTGTGCGCAACCTGTTGCCATCTGCTAAGTGTACAGATCTGTCAGACGGCCGACGGGTGGTATAAATTTGCGCGGCGGGCCGGGCAGAGGTCAGTCACAGGGGGGTCCACTCCCGCATATCTGGCAACTATCCAAATCTTCAGGTTAAAATAAGCCTATTTTCAAAGTTAATCGTCATTGAGATAATTGGATTATTTCATTATCATTTGAAAATAGCATTCTGTACTCAGTGTAAAGAACTTGAAATAACATGTAGTTATTGATTGAGGCTTATTTTCAAAAAACCTTTAAGAACTGGCATTGTTCTACACTCCCGCATATCTGGCAACTATGCATATCTTCAAGTTAATATTAGCCTATCTTCAAAGTTAATCATAATTGAGATAATTTTATTATTTCATTATCGTTTGAAAATAAAATTGTTTACTCAGTATAAAGAATTTGAAATAAGATTTTGTAGTTATTGATTGAGGCTTATTTACATAAAACCTTTAAGAACTGGTAGGGACGATGGACATACGAGGGTTTGTCAAAAGCATATTCCTCGCGCCGCAAAACAGACGACGTTACGCATGACGTACGAGGGTTTATCGAAAGTGGTTGCGTCGAAAATATAATTACTTCTGCCGGTATGTCGGTACTTACGGAGTGACAGAATATATGTACTTCCACTGTGCTAAGCGTTGTCTTTGACATTGGCGAATATTGGGATATACAATAAGTAGGTACCTATTGAAGACAATGTGTTAAAGTAGCCTATAATTGGTCTGTAGCTGGGCCAGATGTCTCAAGCACCGAACCATCATCCAACAAAGCGGCGGACTGAATGCGTCCACGGCGCTGAGTGTACAAGCGGCCGCTGAGTGTACTGCGCTTTTGCGGCGCTTGGTCATCTTGGTGAGTCGGAATCAGTGCCCCTCAGCGACGGGGCTGCATGGCAGCTGGGGTTTGCATGGTGCCAGGTATGCAACACCAGCATCTGTACGCGTCCATTTCTTGTAAACACTAATGCTATTTGTACTCTGTTTTGGACCTTGATTTTGGACGTGAAAATAGGTCAGGGGCGGACTCCGTGCCACTGAAAATCGCGTATATTCTGGACGTTATCGCTGTTAAAAAAAAAACAATTATCGTTATCGTTTTATCGCTATCGCTGTTAATTTTGTGAAAATTTTTTATCGTTTATCGTTTATCGTTATCGCAAACCTTTCTTATCGTTTTATCGTTATCGCAGGTCCGAAAATTAGTTATCGCGGAAAGCACTGTGAGTTTCTAATGTGCGGTGTTGTTCGTACTTGCCGTACGTGGTTCCTCGCGCAGACCGCCGGTGGCACTCATCGCTCCACCAGGGGGCCGCGCGAGGTGTGTGTGTGTGTGTGTGTGTGCGCGCGCGTGTGCGTGTGCGTGTGCGTGCGTGCGTGCGTGCGTGCGTGCGTGCGTGCGTGCGTGCGTGCGTGCGTGCGTGCGTGCGTGCGTGCGTGCGTGTGTTGGTGTCTGAGTTTGGATTGTGGTATGTGCTGGTGTGCTGACGTGTTTAGACTTGTGTTAATTACATGCTAATTACAAACTTTTGTTGTTGCCAACTTCGGACCATTTTCATATTCTTGCCCTATACGAACTTTTGGTTAGTTTTATAGGTTTAACAGCGCTTAGACCGAAGACCATGCGAACTTTTGTATCGTGCAACGTTTGTCCCACTAACAATTGACAGGGGAAATATTTGACATGCGAACTTGTATTAACGAATGCAACTGATGGATTCACTCAGTGATGTTAAACTTGCCCTTCGTTTTCCCTTCAAAATCTGATGGGCGACAATTTGTTTGTGTAGTTCTGTCCGGAGTTTGCTGGTGTAGTTCTGTGCGGATTGCAAGTTTGCATGCTCAGTGGAATGTCTATTGGTGGTGCATCAGTATCAGGTAATATGAACTGCATGATACAAGCAGGCATACAACAAGCGTCACTTGTCATTTAGCTGAGTGCCATGTCGTGTTTCTTACATGTGCTTGGCAAATATGACACGGAATAGAACGCCTATCTTTTCTCTTTGCGGTTTTTCGCTTACGTTTTGGTAGACAATCTGTGCTCCATTTCGGCTTGCAGTTGGCTGTGCTGCGTGCGTCATCCTGACAGTGTGTTTGGCACAGCTGTTGTTTGTGCGATGGGGGCTCAACAACTGCGCGACCGCCGTCCGCTGGTGCTGCCACCTGCCACGCTACTGCCGACTGTCCAGCACTATGAAGGCCATCGACCGAGTCAACTATGGCATGGACCAACGCTCCTGGGTGAGGCGAGATGTTTTTTTTTGTCGCGGCACAAACGAACGTTTCGCTATAGTGCACAATCGATTCCGTTTTGCATGCTCTTTTTATGAACATTACACCGACTCAATGTCGATGGAAAGCAACAAAGCGAGAAAGACGAATAGGTAAAGAGATATGAAGATAGAGAGATATGAAGATAGAGAGATATAGAGATATATAGATAAAGAGATGAAAAGATAGAAGATAGAGAGATACAAAAATTGAGAGTTGGAAAGATAGAGAGAAAGAGAAAGATAGAGGGAGAGAGAAGAAAGATGGAGGGAGGGAGGGAGGGAGGGAGGGGGGGAGGGAGGGAGGGAGGGAGGGAGGGAGGGAGGGAGGGAGGGAGGGGGAGGGAGGGAGGGGGGGAGGGAGGGAGGGAGGGAGGGAGGGAGAGAGAGAGAAAAAATATATATAAAAAAAATATATATATAATATAAAAATAATATAATATATATATATATATATATATATATATATATATATATATATATATATATATATATATATATATATATATATATATATATATATATATATATATATATATATATATATATATATATATATATATATATATATATATATATATATATATATATATATATATATAGAGAGAGAGAGAGAGAGAGAGAGAGAGAGAGAGAGAGAGAGAGAGAGAGAGAGAGAGAGAGAGAGAGAGAGAGAGAGAGAGAGAGAGAGAGAGAGAGAGAGAGAGAGAGAGAGAGAGTGCGAGAGAGAAAGAGAGAGATTCACAATGATGCTCTGCTGTCGACTCAACGGATATAAGATGAGTTATTTGCTTTCTTTTCCTGTAATGATGCATTATTTGAAAGCGATGTGCAATTTAAGCAGGAGTCATTAGCGGGTAGCCCCCAGTCATGCAAAGTGACACGAAAGTAGTCTGTTAAATACATGGCATTTGCCGTGTAACACAGCAATTTAAATTCATCATGCTATTCCCTAGGTGCTTTTAACTTTGTGTCGCAGGATGTGTCGCAGGATTTTACACTATTGCACCGAAGTAGTCATGAAAAGCTGAATGTTTCCGTTACGACTGAAACTGAACAAGCAAGTAGATAAATATACACAGCTTAAAGCTTACAAAAACCTTGATAGCTAAAAGATTACATGGCCGACTGTTCATAAGCAGATAACGCAAATTGACAGCAGGCGGGTGCTCAGTTCCTAATGATGTCAGATTCCATTAACTTATCGTCGTGCCCTCGGGGGGACTATACGCCGGGACTATCCAGATTGCCCGGGCCCAGCACTGCTCCGATGACAAGTAGCGCGGTCGTGCCCTCGGGGGGACTATACGCCGGGACTATCCAGATTGCCCGGGCCCAGCACTGCTCCGATGACAAGTAGTGCGGTCGTGCCCTCGGGGCGTGCCCCACCGGATGGAAGGGCCTATCTGGAGGCAGGTCCTGCTCGTGAGCACGACGACAGTGCTGGTCGGTCCCGTGGCACGGCGAACAATTCTCACTCACTGCTGTGACAATCTGGAGGCAGGTCCTGCTCGTGAGCACGATGACAGTGCTGGTCGGTCCCACTGCCCCACCGGACCGAAGGGCCTATCTGGAGGCAGGTCCTGCTCGTGAGCACGATGGCAGTGCTGGTCGGTCCCACTGCCCCACCGGACCGAAGGGCCTATCTGGAGGCAGGTCCTGCTCGTGAGCACGATGGCAGTGCTGGTCGGTCCCACTGCCCCACCGGACCGAAGGGCCTATCTGGAGGCAGGTCCTGCTCGTGAGCACGATGGCAGTGCTGGTCGGTCCCACTGCCCCACCGGACCGAAGGGCCTATCTGGAGGCAGGTCCTGCTCGTGAGCACGACGACAGTGCTGGTCGGTCCCCTGGCACGGCGAACAATTCTCACTCACTGCTGTGTGCCGGGCAGCAGCCAGCCCAGCAACACGCAGTCAGACTGAAACCAAAGTCTCCACATTTGAGAGAGATGCACTAATTAACTGCTCCCCTGAGATGGTCGGCGTGGATTCGCGGGGCATGGATAACATTTTGTACAGCTCGGCACACTTTTGGAAATAAGGACAGTTTAATCCCTTAAAAACTGGCATTTCCTGTGGCTGTCATGTTCAAGTCCATGAATGCATATACAGCTCTTGATGAATTCACCATCAAAAGCTTGCAGCGCTTTGTAGCATGTTAGACTAGTGCTGGAAAGCTCCTACCAAGTTGTGTGTGCCTTTGTCGACAGGACATCAGGTCAAATTGGTCGAAGCCCATCGTGAGCATCATCGAAAGGGAGCTGTGTCAGCTGTTCAGTCGGTGTGACGTCACACTGCTGATTGTGGGCTCGCTGAAGTCGCGACTGGGCAAGAGCCTGAACGCTCGTCCTGAGGCCGAGGACTCGCTGCAGGAGTACCGCTTCACCAAGTCGGTGCTGGCCACTGACGCCGACTTCATGGTGGTGCTCCAGGCGAGTAGTTACCCACGCGCTTCCAGATTACGTCATATTGCCGGTGCCTTCACAGGCCCGTCATACTGCTGGTGTTGTGCGCACATATATTGCCGGTCTCTTCACAGGCCCGTCATACTGCTGGTGTTGTGCGCACGTATATTGCCGGTCTCTTCACAGGCCCGTCATACTGCTGGTGTTGTGCGCACATATATTGCCGGTCTCTTCACGGGCCCGTCATATTGCTGGTGTTGTGCGCACATATATTGCTGGTGCCTTCACATGCTTGATGGTATTTTAAGTTGGTAGCGGTGAACCGCCGTTACGCGTATTTCATGTCTCTTCAACTATTTATGGTTTTGTGATGCTCTCATTCTTCCATTTTCACGAAAAAGTACTGATGCACCATGGCTGGTTAAAAACCCACACATAAGTATTTAAAGATCAAATAAATAGCATGGGAGGCGTACGTTTAATGTGCCTAGCAATGCTTTTGTGACGCAATCAATGTGACAGTGCGTCTGCCTATTTCACCTCTTGGGTCCACGGTCCCTCTGGGCCACGAATGGGCTCAAGGTGCCGTTGGACACGTGTTTGAACATAGGCCGTGACGAAGCACAATACATTTGTCGCTTCAGGGGGCATTCAGTCGTCCGGAGAGGAGCCTAGTGCCGACAATTCAAGGACCCCTGTGCGAACATGAGCGGCAATGGGCCGACTTGAAGGGCTCCTGAGTCGGTGTGAAGAGTCCCTGGGCCGATGTGAAGGGTTCCTGTACCGACGAAAGGGGCCCGGAGATGGTCCCGGACCGATAAAGAGGGCCCCGAGTTAACGGAGAGGTTCCACGGGTAGACAACGTGGGCCCTGGTCCGGGCCAATGTGAAGGGCCCTATGCCAACCGAGGGGCCCAGGTCGTTGGAAGGGCCGTCGGGCTGACAGCGAGGGCTCAATTAGTAAAGAACTGAGCCAACGAAGAGATACCTCGTGCCGACTGAGATGTCGCTGAGCCAACTGAGAGGGTCCCTGGCGGCTGGAGAGGGTCCCAAGCCGATATAAAAGGTCCCTGGGCCCAGGGGTGCGCACAGGAATTTTCTAAGAGGGCGCACACATTTTTCAAAGGGCCCCTGGTAGACTGGATTTCCTTTGAGTGTTATGGGCTTCTTGACTACTCAGGAGTCCTCGTCGTTGGCTCAGGGGCCCTCTATATTCACCGGGACCCTCTCAGTCAGGCCGAGAGCCCTTTCAATGACTCGAGGCCACCTCTGTCAGCCCAGAACACTTTATGCCTGCTTGGGCCCCCTCCAATGGCAGTGGGTCCTATCTGGTGGCCAGGGCTCTTTCCGCCTGCCTAGAAACCCTCTTCGTTGGCGTAGGGGCCCTCTTTATCGGCCGGAGCCTCTCTGTTAGACCGAGAGCCCTTTCAACGACCCGGGACCCTTCCGTCCGCCCAGAGACCCTTCACTTTGGCCCTGTCCAAGGCCCTCAGCCTCCGCTCGTGGGCACTCTCCATCGACCCGGGACCGTCTACATCAGCTCGGAGCCTCTTGATCGGCCCCAGGTCCCTGACATCGGCCTAGGGACCCTTCACACCGGCCCCGGGCCCCCATCAAGCCTCTCAAATTAGCAGGGGCCCTCCAGCTCACTAGGACCACCAGCTCTCAGGTGGAGCAGGGCTCCATCGGGTCTCAAGGAGTCAATTATTCCTCACTGGCCCCTCCAGCTCCTCAACCATTTTTGTTTGCGTTGACAAATCAAAGGTGTTTATCGAGCGATGGTCGCATTATGGACTCGTAGTGGGAAAAAAATCGCACGAATAGCGATTTCTAACTTTATGTTTCCTCTTGATTAGGTCGCTTCCGATGCTATGAAAAGGCACGTGCCCATTGCCCCCTTGTGTGCACCTATGTCTGTACTGATTGAGGGGGCCCGAGCCGAAGCCCAAGGCCCAAGCGGTTTGAAATGATTAACAATATGTGATGCAAACTGTCTCGGTGCCACGAAACCCACGGAGATTAACACCAGCTATGGCATGATACTACCTACAATACAGCCCAGACATTAACCCACTAACCCACAGATACTAACACAAGCTATGGCACTATACACCTGCAATATAGCCCAGACGTTAACCCACGTGTGCTAACACCAGCCATGGCACTATGCCACTTGCAATGGAGCCCAGACGTTAACCCATGGAGACTAACACCAGCTATGGCACGATACTACCTGCAATACAACCCAGACATTAACGCACGGATACTAACACCAGCCATGGCAGGATACTACTTGCGATATGCGATAGAGACCATGCATTTTTTTAAGCCCCATGAAGGTGCATAATGCTTGACCTGTCAGGGATAGCTTAGCTCTGATTGTTTGAATTGAGTGTGGTCGCAACTGACAAGGGTTGTGGTAATGCTGGCGTAGATACCAGTCCAGTGATGGTAGCAAGAGATAAGTGAATGGTTTAGTAATTGAGAGGATGCGACTACATGTACAGGGGGCACCTGAAGCAACAAAACAATCATTGCTAAATATTTCTGAATATGTTTGCAACTCTCACATGTGTTCTAATGCTTATTGTTGTAGATATCTGCGCGTCTGTCTCACTCATTCCTGTTGTATATGTATGTGTGTGTCTGTGTGTGTGTGTCTGTGTGTGTGTCTGTGTGTGTCTGTGTGTGTGTGTCTGTGTGTGTCTGTGCGTGTCTGTGCGTGTCTGTGCGTGTCTGTGTGTGTGTGTGTGTGTGTCTGTGTGTGTGTGTGTGTGTGTGTGTGTGTATGTCTGTGTGTGTGTGTGTCTGTGTATGTGTGTGTGTGTGTGTGTGTGTGTGTGTGTGTGTGTGTGTGTGTGTCTGTGTGTGTCTGTGTGTGTCTCTGTGTGTGTGTGTGTGTGTGTGTGTGTGTGTGTGTGTGTGTGTGTGTGTGTGTGTGTGTGTGTGTGTGTGTGTGTGTGTGTGTGTGTGTGTGTGTGTGTGTGTGTGTGTGTGTCTGTGTGTGTGTGTGTGTGTGCGTGTGTGCGTGCGTGTCGTGCGTGCGTGTGTGTGTGTGTGCGTGTGTGTGTGTGTGTGTGTGTCTCTGTGTGTGTGTGTGTGTGTGTGTCTGTGTGTGTGTGTGTGTGTGTGTGTGTGTGCGTGCGTGCGTGCGCGTGGGCGTGCGCGTGGGCGTGCGCGTGGGCGTGCGCGTGGGCGCGCGCGCGTGCCGGTGCCGGTGCCGGTGCCGGTGCCGTGTGTGTGTGTGTGTGTGTGTGTGTGTGTGTGTGTGTGTGTGTGTGTGTGTGTGTGTGTGTGTGTGTGTGTGTGCACTTGTGAGCCATGACTACCGAGGACAAAATGAGTTTACACAACGGAATATCGAGGTCCAGTGGTGTATACCGAGGCCCGATCGCTGGACCTCGGTATTTTGACCAATCAGAACTCACATTTAGACGTTTCTCAGTCAGCTGACGAAGTTTTATGATGGACCTCAATTGTCATGAAAACATAATATTTTTTGGTGTGTGTGTGTGAATTTGTGTGAACTCGAAATCGGTCATACGTGTGTAAGTTTTCGTTCTAGTGGAAATAGTGGTGACAGGATTCTTGCTGCTAACATCGAAGTTCATTAATATAACTCTAAATTAGTTCAAGGTTGTATTATTCCGAATTGATCTTAAGTCCAAATTGATCAGTAAATATCAAAACTTCGAACTTATGCTTAATGATTTAAACTTTAATGGTTTAAAAAGTGGGTGTTTCCAAAATAAAACTTACGATTGATATCGCCATCACTTTTTGTTTGGCCATCACTGAAGTAGCTTACGCGTCAGGTAATGTTAGTAGCATGCTGATTTGACGGTGAATCCAGGGCACTGAGTTCGAAATGAAAATAATTGCGCGTAATTGCTTTTTATGTACCTATATCTGTTAAAATGTCCTTGTGTTCATGGCAGTAAAGTACGGCAATAGCATGTAATAACATAAAATGGAAATAGGGATAGGAAGTGTGTGGGGTATCTACCTACATTTGGACATTTCAGGTGGGTAATTTGGCAATATAGCTGATGCTATCGTTGGTGATAGGTACTAGATATGTCAAAATTGGAATATTTTCATCTCTATTCTCTATTCTCTCGACTTTTATTCTTCCAACTTGTTCTTTTGGCTTGCATTCTTTCAACTTGTGTTCTTTTCACTTGTATTTTTTTACTTCTATTCTTTTGACTTATTCTTTTGAAGTATTCTTTTCATTTCTTCTTTTGACTGATGCTTTTGACTTATGCTTTTCACTTATACATTTTACTAATTCTTTTGACTTATGCTTTTCATATTTGTTTTACTTTTGCCCTTTTAACTTTTATCCTTTTCACTCTTTTCGACTTTGATTCTTTTCGACTGTTCTTCTTTTCAACTTTTATTCTTCTCAATTTTTATTTTCCTTGACTTTTATTCTTTTTGGCTTTTATTCTTTTTGGGTTTATTCTTTTTGGGTTTTATTCTTTTTGGCTTTCATTCTTGTCTGCTTTTATTCTTGTTGGCTTTTATTCTTTGTGGCTTTTTTCTTTGCAGCTTTATTCTTTGCGGCTTTTATTCTTTGCGGCTTTTATTCTTTGCGGCTTTTATTCCTTGCGGCTTTTATTCTTTGCGGCTTTTATTCTCTGCGGCTTTTATTCCTTGCGGCTTTTATTCTTTGCGGCTTTTATTCTTTGCGGCTTTTATTCTCTGTCGCTTTTATTCTTTGCGACTTTTATTCTTTGCGGCTTTTATTCTTTGTCGCTTTTATTCTTTGCGACTTTTATTCTTTGCTGCTTTTATTCTTTGCAGCTTTTATTCTTTGTGGCTTTTATTCTTTGCTGCTTTTATTCTTTGTGGCTTTTATTCTTTGCGGCTTTTATTCTTTGCGGCTTTTATTCTTTGTGGCTTTTATTCTTTGCGGCTTTTATTCTTTGCGGCTTTTATTCTTTGCGGCTTTTATTCTTTGCTTTTATTCTCTGTCGCTTTTATCTTTTTGCGCTTTTATTCTTTGCAGCTTTTATTCTTTGCAGCTTTTATTCTTTGCAGCTTTTATTCTTTGCGCTTTTATTCCTTGTGGCTTTTATTCTTTGTGGCTTTTATTCCTTGCAGCTTTTATTCCTTGTGGCTTTTATTCCTTGAAGCTTTCATTCTTTGCAGATTTTATTCTTTGTGCCTTTTATTGTTTTCAACTTGTATTCTTTCCAACTTTCATACTTTTCACCTTCTTTCTTTTTTACTTTTATTCTTTTCAAATTTTAATCTTTCTAATTTTATTCTTTTCAATTTTCTTCATATTTTTACTTTTACTCATTTCATCTTTTAAACCTTTCCAACTTGCATCCTTTTCGACTTTATTATTTAAAAAAAAATTATTCTTGAATTTTATTCTGTCCACCTTCTATACATTTCAAGTTTTACACCTAGGGCCCTTCTCTTTACCCTTTTTGTGAATAGCATTGCGATAGGGCTTATGCATAGGGTGTTCAGATTTGATGATGACATGAAGTTGGTGGGGATGGCTAACAGTAGTGATCAATATAGTAATATTCAACATGGAGTTTGAAAATTATTGGTAGGGCACTCAAACCACATGTGTTACGTGGTATCGAGTGAATAGGGTTGGATAGGTAAGATAGATAGGGTGGGTTGGATGATGGTGGATGGATTCTTTGGAATTAAGGAAGCGGTGTTAGTTGGGGTGATGAGTGCCTTTTGCCAGGGTTATGGTAACTTCCCTTTATAGGGCTAAACTTGACGGGCCATTGTGGCTCTTATTAAGTCTAAACACTTTATGACTTTATGACTTAACTATTCTGTTAACTTTTATTCTTTTCAAATTTTGTTCTGTTCTACTTATATTCTTTCATCTTTTGACTTTCAACTTGCATTCTTTCAATTTCAATTATTTTATGTGTATTCTTCTAAGTGGTTACTTCAATTTTTTTTCTCTCAATTTTTATTCTTTCAACTTCCATTTTTTTCGACCTATTATTTTGACCTATTCTTTCAATGTGTATTCCTTTGACTTTTTATTCGTTCCATTTTGTATCTCTGGACTTTTATTCTTTTGACTTTTAGATTTCCATTTCTATTTTTCTACTTTTGCCTTTTTGATGGTTTGCCCTATAATTTTTATTTTAGTCTGTTTGCTTCCTTTCATTTGACTTCCCATTGACTTTATCAGTTGGATTCTTTGACTCTATCAATTTGATTGTGTGTATTGAACTTCAATGCTTTGAACTTATATTCATTCAACTTTACTTCTTCTAATGTATTCTTTTAATTTTCGTCCTTGGGACTTATTCCCTTTCATTGTATCCCACTTCACGTTTATCCCGTTGGTTTTTCAATCTTTGACTTTTTGTTTATTCAATCTTTGACTTTGTTCTTTCAGCTTTTTATCTGTTTGACTCATATCATTTACAGCCTTTTATCCATTCAACTTTCATGTATTGGCTAATCTCCATTGGAGTGCACCTTTAAACTTTTTGTCGGGGTAATGTTATCTGCACCAAATTCTCAATCAGTGTGAAAATGAATTTAGTCCAGTTGATATTGACATGCCCTCGGTCGCTGTCTTCAGGTCTTCGAGGCTTTGAAGAATCAGACATCTGTCCCAAATTTGTCCTAATGTTTGAAAACAAATACATACAGATATTTAACTTACAATGTTTTTTTTGTTTCTCGTTGAGGGTAGCTCTCCATGGTTATCACGCCCCATGGCGGCGCATATGCCCCCTCATAAAATCAGGACCACATCAACCCTGTTAGTCTGTAACATGCGAACACCCCTTCCACCAATCAGTGACCGTGTACATTGCTTTCCCATCGCCAGTGGGAATGGAGTCTGTTGACTTGGAAAGTAGCCTTGACAATTGCTAATGCGGGGTGTCCAAATTCGCCAGCTAGTCATCAAGATGTACATAAAATAATTTATATGTGTAGAATGTGTGATATGCAATAGAAATGGAACCGCATTCAGCTGATTTCTTACCTCGAAATAGGCCCAGCATCCGATATTGACGACTACAGTGCTAAGGGCTTGGGTGATATATCAATATGAAATAGTTTTTTTTTACATCCTAGCCTCGACGCCTAAAATCGCGGACTTCGATACACTGTATTAGTGTATGCAGCCCAGTGTTTCAAACCCGCATTGAGCATTGGTATCAGAGTGGAAAATTATTCTTGGAAAGATTGTCTCACAGAAGAAAATCGGAAGAAGTAAACGTTTAGTACAGTATCCTACAATTAATTATGACTTGTTCGTCATCAAAAACAATGGCTATAACTAACCAGACGGACAGACATGTTTTAAGGCCATCCACAATTAACTCGTGGCTATTACAGCCTCACGTCATACAAATATAAGAGGTCGGCAAAATTATCATATATTCAGATATTGTCTGCAAGCAGTCATAAAAGCAGACACATAAAATGGGCGCTAAGTGCCTCCATAGTCCGGGTTCCTACGCAGGTGACGCTTTAGGTGCGGTCCAAACAGGGGGATAGGTAGCCGCGTCAGATCGGGCTGCAAGGCATTGTATTGTCTAGCCGCGCGACTACAAAAACGTCGCTTGCCCATGTCGATCTGATCATCTGGTCGACATGGCGATCTGGGTACGTGCAGATCGCTGTCTTGCCGGGTGGTCCTGTCACGTGTCTGGAGAACAAATTCACAGCCTAGTGACTGGTTCACCCAGGCGACGCACCTTGCGCAGCAAGGTCAGCGTGTGGTACTGAACGAGGTCCCGCGCGCTCAGCCAGCCCAATTTCTCCAGCAGATCCGATACATGATCAATTTTTTTGCCGCCGAAAATTATTTTGCTGTATAGTTAATAATGTTTTGTATGCGAGACAGATTATTTTGCGTTCCATCACCGTACATCGAAATACAATACCGGATATACGAGAGAACCAAGGCATTGACTAAAGCGGAGATGACAGCGAAGGGCATGTAACTCCTCAGATGCGACCGACCACTCCGTGCGCCTAGTGATGGTGGAGACTTGGGAGTCCCAGCTGAGAGAACGGTCAAAGATTAATCCGGTATTTTTAGCTTCAGAGATGGGAGTTAGATCGTAATCGCGAAATTTTACGGTAATTTCGGGGGTGTGGCGCAAATTTTTCTTGACTTCTCAGCAGCATCAGTTGAGTCTTTCCGGCATTCACTCTGAGGCCGTTTGCACGAAACCAAGAGTCAAGAGAAGCCAAAACATATTCCATCCTCGTGACGATGTTTCGAAATTCCGATATCTTACCACTAACCAGAATTTGGGTGTCGTCCGCATATTGGACTACCACTGCACCTTCAACGAACAGACTGAGGTCGTTGGCGAAGATGCAGTAAAGGAGCGGGCCGAGAGCAGATCCCTGAAAGACAACAATGCCGTTGGGAAGCGGAGTATACTTTTTGAGATTGCCCAGATTGTCAGTGAGGCTGACACTCTGGGTATGATCGCAAAGGTATGCAGAGAACCAAGAAGTGTCGATACCGTGGATGCTTAATTTAGTCAAGAGCCCTAAGTGATCAATCACATCAAAGCATTTGCTCAAATCCAGCAGGCAAAGAAGGGATAACTCACCTCGGTCATTGGCGGATAGGATATGATCGGACATGGAAGTCAGCGCGGTTTCTGTCGAGTGACGTGAACGGAAACCGTGCTGGGCTGAGGACAGGAGGTGGTTTTGGGACATGTAATTTTAGAGCTGCTGGTGAATGGCACGCTCTACAATTTTGGCAATGACAGGAACTATGGAAATAAGACGGTAGTTGGGAGGGCTGGTAGGATCGCCCGACTTAAAGATAGGATGAACGAGGGAGTGCTTCCAGGATCGAGGAACATCAGAAAAGGAAATGCTGGAGTTGACCAAATGCAGGAGTACCGTGCCGATCGCGTCAAAGACAGGCGCACCATGTGTATGCTGACCCCGTCCTCGCCGCAAGCCGATGAGCCACTCATCCCCAGGATGACGGTCCTCAGCTCTGACAGCGTCAGAGGTGGCACACAAAACGCACAGGCGCCAACATGTGGTAGACGGCATGCTAGTTCTGGCATCTGTCCCAACTCTCTCACCTCACTCGTAACACGCGGACTAATGCCAACGAAATAATTGTTCAGTTCATCGGGTGTGGGGTCGGGCACCTTACGGACGGGCTTCCCACCACTGACGGTGGATCTGATGTGCTGCCACATCGATCGACGTCCGTCCTCCTGGATGCGCCGCTTAATGTCATTGCGGGTGTACGGCGTATGGCGGACCGTACCGCTCTGTTTATGACGACATATTCTGGTGACCTGTGACCGTGTTCAGCCAACGCCACGCGACGGCGAGACATTAGATCTTTGGTGAGGTCGGTGACTGGGGGGGCGCTGGGATTGCTAATGGACACGGCTCTGACCGGGGCCTGTGCGTCAAAAATCGGTGGAAATACACTGATAAAACAGTCCCACTTCTGAGTGGCAGTCGGTGATGAAAACACATTATACCAGTCAGCATTAATAAGGTGAGCATGAAGCGCAGCTTGGTCGACCCGGTGGAGACAGCGAGACCGAACAGCTGATCGGCGCGGGCGAAAGCGAGGTACACTGATCAAGGCACGGATAGAAGTATGTGGACTAAAATGACAAAATTGGGTTACGCAACGTTTCACAAAAGCGGGACAGTTCGTAATTAATACATCAAGTAGTAGAAGATGAAATACGCTGCATCAAGGATTGGTCAGACATAAAATCACACAGTATCTTTATGGAGGAGTCATGATCAGGTTTTAAAAGGCAGCAATTAAGATAACCGCAGATCAGCACCTTGGTCTGGGGATAATAAACCATGATACGCTGAAATTGATCCGTCAGGTCGTCAGAGTCACCCCTCCCTATAATACGCCTAGGAGGCCGATATGCGGTACATATAATACATTTCCGCCCACTGTCGGGCCTCACCAGTGTCCATAGCGTCTCAAGTCGACTGTTGGGGACCGCTGTGGTGGCGCGGTCCCCAACAGTAATCATTTCCCTTATAGATACTAATCCCTAATTCTTTGATGTTTTTAGCTGCTTCCTATATGGGGATAGAAGAAGGATGTGGCATTGAGGAAGAAGAAATTGATGACTGGGACCCAGGAATAAAAAAAAGAAGATATTCCTGGTTAAGTGTCATTTCCCACCTAAATCTGGGAATCATGGTACAATGAAGCAGCTCCTGTCATTAGGTTTGCTAAGGGAAGGACATGCAGACAATTATTGTCTGGGTGCATTCTGTATCTAGTTTATCTAAGCCGTCCTTGCGTATTCGTACCACTGGTGCTCAGCTGGGAATGGCCCTCCCACTTTTAAGCATATCAACACTATGTGGTTGCATGATAGGAATAGACTGCAAATGGTGACCTAGGCCCTCACCTTTTGCACCTTCATAATTCACCTTTGTACAGTACAAAGTAATAACCATGTATTGTTGTTGTAACTCATAGATTCATACATATCCCCTCGATTAACCTTAGTCTAACATATTCTAATATAATCCAATCGAATATATGAACTGACGATAGCATACAGTGGGGCGCTGTATGATCAGTGTAGTCGATGCACCCAAACCCCAAATATCCGATCTATAGCACACAGTGTGTACAAAATCGTTACAAAATGTAAGCGTGATAATTAAAAACTTGATGTGCTATTGGAAAAGTTGTACACATTTTGAACACATTATACAGATTGTGCAGAAATCATATCCATTCTTGATACATGCTCAACTCCATGCATTCCTTAGCCATTCAGAGTGGGTAGCCATGCCCCCGCCATAAAAAAATGAACTTGCTTGGGATCGAAATCAGCTCAATTCATAGATGTTGTTTCCTCCTAATCTTATTTTGTTAGTTTCTTTCAACCATATTAGTAGGTACCTCTCGTTTTATTGCATTGACCTAGCAGCGGGAGGACCAGTTTGACATCGCAGTCACTTTCTAACATTTGGTATTAGCGCATGCATATAAAGATTGAACACGACTGGACATCCTTTTCTGCACACGCCAAGCGCTGGGTGCAAATTTTATAGCACTGGCCAAAGCAACCCTAAATCAAAATAACCGACTAACCGAAAATATCAAGCACAATAATGTCTCATATCTTGCAGCTGTTACATCTACGACGTTTTCTCATGTTGATTCATTGTACCACATGTAAAAACTAACTTAGCCCAGCCTAACCTGGCCTAACTTAACTTAACCCAACATATCCCGTCAAAACATGCAGTCAAAATTGTTCAAAATGCTCTAAAACGTTATAAATGTTGGCATGCAACTTCAAAAACCTTCAGTTGCAAAAATAAAAATAAATAAGCGTTGCAACGTTGTGTATGTAACATTATCATATTACCGACTGTTGGTGATTGGCTGGAGCATCTTTGCATTCAACAATCTACATGGTAAAGTATTGGTGTTTAGTGATGAAATTGTTGTAGCATCGTTTTAAATTACTTTGTTACCAGGGGTGTTGTGTTGCGTACTTTTGGGCCAAGTGTCCCTCAATGTGTTTTGCCCCGCAATAATTTCACCTTTTAGCATGAGACCCTATTGGAGTATGCCCCCAATCCATTTGTGCCCTCCCAATGCCTTCATGTATCGTATTTCTCCAAAATCATTTCAAGAAATCACCTACCGTATTTGGAACCATATCTTTCATACACTTATCAGGTGCCAAACTGTCCACTTGTCCTGAAATTGCAAAGCCTACTTTTGCTATGAATAGTATAGCTTACATTGACATTATCCTTGAGGCTGCATGACAGGCGCAGTCGATGCGCCCCTACACCCCAAAATCTTCTCCTTGAACCCGGGGCCCTTTCGTAGATCCAGGGGTCCTTCACGTCGCCCCAGGGAGCTCTCTCTCCCTCTCTCCCTCTTCCTCTCTCCCTCCCTCCCTCTCCCTCTCTCCCTCTCCCTCTCCCTCCCTCTCCATCTCCATCTCCATCTCCATCTCCATCTCCATCTCCATCTCCATCTCCATCTCCATCTCCATCTCCATCTCCATCTCCATCTCCATCTCCATCTCCATCTCCATCTCCCTCTCTTCTCTCTCTCACTCTCTCTCACTCTGTTTCCGTTTCTGTCTCTGCGCCTTCCTCCGCTTCTGCATCTTCCTCTACCTCCTCTTCTCTTTCTCTTGTTCTTACTCTTGCTGTTGCTCTTACTCTGTCTCTGTATGTGTCTCCGTATGTCCCTCACTGTCTGCCTGCCTCTGCCTCGGCCTCTGTCCGTTCTGTCTTAATTTAGTCCTGAAGGTTCAATATTGGTCAGTTGGTATTATCTGGTCCCAGGTATATGCATCAGTCTATTTGGTCACCTCGCGTTGAATATGTTGTTTCTCCGGTGTGGGCAGCAATAGTATCGCGCACACCACGAAGACATGCGCCGTCACCACTCAACGCCTGGGATAGCGCCGGCCTGCGAGCAAACAGCAGTCGCAGTTGCGCAAACAAGGGCAACAACGCAACAAATGGTACACCATCATCGGCTCTGTGTGAATTTCCAACCGGTCCAAATGGGGCAGGTTCCCTGTGAATCTCGGAACCTCAGTGGCGTTCGCCATGAAAGATGAGGAGTGCCTGACCGGAAAGAGGTGCCCTTTGCTGGGAAGGGATGTCCCGCACTGGAGGAGAGTCCCATTCTAAAAGGAATTATTAAAGTAAGGGCGTTGGAAGACGTGGGCCACAAGTGCCCATACGGCGTCAGCAAAAAGTGTTGAGTGAGGGCAGGGAGCGGGGGGGGGGCGCTTCAGATGTTAAGTGTTGTCAATTAAGCGGTGTTACAATGACGATGTTCGATGTTTCGCGCTACCTTCCAGCATCTGAGTGAACCTCGCTGGAAAGCAAACCCTTGTATCAACTCTCCTCGTGGGGGTTTGAGTGTCCCCCAACAAAATGCAGGAAAGGATCCCATACCACTAGGATTGGCTTCACCACTTATTAAATCCTGTCGAACGGTTCTGAGGCTTTAAATTGTCGGAACTAATTTTCTGTGTACACCCTTACGGAACCACTAACTCAGCAGCGAAAAAAGAGTAATAGATATGAATGCGAGTTGGGCAAACAAGAAATGTCGATTAAGGTCATTCATCTTTCCTTACGGGTAGTTAATTCCCTCTTTCTCAGATCGTACCGTATTTTTAACCACTTGGAATGGCGGAGATGTGCCACATGTCCTTACACACAATATACGAAGTTGGGGCGGGTGTCTACACCTACATTTCATAGGGGGGGCTTATAATGCCCCCACCCTGAGGCGGGGTGTGAGAATTTGACCGGAAAGACTGGGCGAGTAAACATGGGACACTATCGGGTTTGCCCCGCCAACCAAATTAGCAAGCACACATGGCCTTAATGCATTGGGCCCCTCCAATATACCTCTTGGCGTGCCTGGCGAACCACTCGCCAGTGCCACATTATTTACCTCTTGTTCAGCGGCGAATCCTGTCAGACCGAGCTTTTTTTTTAACAATCGAGAGGTCTCATCGAGAGGAAGATCAACAGCAGCCAGATGGTGTCACGACAACGCAGCATGGGTACGTCACAAATCAGCATCGAAGTGTGGGGTACACCGTGACCGAAATCCTTGACCACAAAAATGGTGCGTTGATAGTAGATCACATATTGGGATAAATAATACCCGTTTAGCCCTTGGAGATGTCCAAATTAATGTACGTACAAAAGGTCAACATGGGCCTCGGTTTTACATGCACATCACACACATGGTCCTCGAAATACACGATAATCTGCCCAGTTCACACAACTGGACCTCTGTTGTCACTTGGACCTCGTAAGTACAACCCGTCATAAAACATATACTTTCTAATTTATCGTGTCATACAACATTTGGTAACGGTCGAGCACCATGTGGCAATGATGTGTTTCCGTCATAGCGTTCCATCACGCTTAGAAATGGTGGTCCTCGGTTGTGACCGTACGGTCATGTGGCTCGCTTTTCACGGCTCACAAGACTGGGTGTGTGTGTTTGTGTGCAATGTACTTACGTCACCAAGTCGGTTTTAGTTTTATGCTTAGCAATCGGTGAGGGCAGCCGTTGTACAGCACTTCGAAGGTGTAATACGTGCATACATGTAGTACGATATACCATGCATGCATACATTCAACCCCACATATGCAAATTGCTACAAGACAGGTAAAATGGTTCGTCCATAAACAGTAAAACCACATATACAGCACTGGGCCAGCAAGCAGCATCGTCAGAGCTAAACCACTCCACTGAATGTCCGAATGCGACGTGTATAATGGTGTGTCGGCATGGCATAGTTTTGCGGCTCCTCTGTGCGGCCGTCTTCTTGTTAGGCTGCTGGCTGAAATACGACCAATAAACTGCTCACTCTTGATTTCCTCTGGTGGAGGCGCCACTGCGCCCTGTAATTGGTCGTCGCTCCGCCCAGCTGCGACTTCGGGGACGGCGGCAACGCATAATTTCCTCCCCTGCTAGTCTCTTTCCCCATCCGTCGTACCTCTCCCAGCTACAGTCACTCTCCCGGCCACAGCCCCACGACCCTGTCAGTCTCCTACTTCAGTCGGGTCAGTTGCCTGTCCCATTCTCCAGCCAATGGAGGACCCCCCCGGAGCCACGTCACAAGAGGCTCCCATTAACAAGCAGGGTGCTTTTGAGCAAGTCAAATGATTGAACGCCGCAGACAGAGCCGTAGAAATCAGGGGCGGGAGACGGACACCCCATAACTTTTGGACTGAGGGCATCGCCTCCCAACTTTAGGCAAAGGAAGAATAAAGAAGGGACTCCTCACCGGCACCGAAAGCCAACGCAGCCTTACTACCGACGCAGGAGACTCCCTGAGCGACAAAGGAAGCCTCCTGGCTAACACCTGACCCTTATCGACATATGAGGCCTGATGATCAACGCAACAGGCTCTCTGACAGATCACCTGAGAGACACAGGAGACCCCCCTAACAGACACAGCGCCTTCAAGTCCCCTCAAGGGGAGTGTTTTTTTAGGCGTGTCGGACCATGAGTCATTTGTGTCGCCTTTAAAGCGAATACGTTACATGTCTGTCTTGAAAGCGAGTGTTTGGAAGCAAAGTGCAGGCAAGGTACATTTATGTTAAGGGAGTTTTGCGTTATAGCTTGTGTGATGTCTTAGGTGCTGAAGGCGTGGGCTAGGTGGGGGACATCTCCCTGATGTCCAAATGGTTTTGGTTGTATTTACTCCTCCGCAAGCTGATTTGTAGTTGGGGTGGGGGTGGGGGTTGAGAGTGACGGGAAGTTGATTTTGCTAGGGTGCCGGCTTTAGCCTACTCATCTCGAAGAGCACCGAGGGATATTTGCCGTGCGAACAAGGATGTAATTGTCCACACCGCCTATCACGCCGGCCAACGCGTGTTGGTTGTTAGAAGAGGATTAGTCTAATGATATCACGCAGGGTTGTCAGTTGGGTTAGTACGGTGTTGTGCAATTCGGCTCATCTACGTCCGCTGTACACCTGGATATCCGTTTTGCGTTATGAGTTGCAAGGTAAATCGGCTCATCTACGGCATCTATGGCTCCTCTGGGTAGTCGTTTTGCGCTATGCTAATTTTTTCATTTATTTTTGTTTTCCTGAAGGAAGTCGGCTCATCTACGTCAGAAGGTACTGCCAGGTAGCCATTTAATTTCTAATTGGAAAGCAAATCGGTTCATGTACGTCCGACGCCATTCGGGAATCGCTATTGGCATGTTTCCTACGAGTGTTTCACGGGTATGCATTGCGCGTTGAATTGAATGTTGGTGGTGTGGTGTCTACAATGTTCCTGCTAGTTTTGTGGCTTGCATGTATTCAAATATCAGTTGAAGGAGTTATGGGTGCTTGTCACCGAGAAGCGATGGAAGCGACAGCCCTCTCTTTGGCAGAATGCTTTAGTAGTTGTCTTTGAGATTCAAAGCGACCACCGCCAAGCAGGATGTGGCTTATGCTTAATGTGGTGTTGCAAGTGTCGCAGTGAGGTGTTGTATATTGATCACCCTCTAGTTGATGCTGTGTTAGTTTTGTGCAACCAGTTCTAGTGAGGATGACCTCTTTTTGTCGGCGAGAGTGATTTGATTTTTTCCATGTGCCTACCGTTGGTTACCGATACAAGTGTAGTGGGTGTGGTTGGATTTGTGTTGTGTTGAGTTGTGTTGTGTCCATGTGTTCTGGTGATGTTGGCGAATGTGGCGTTGTAGGAGTGCATTGTAATCGTCTGCCGAATATTCCACGCTGGGGTAAGTGTTCAATGCTAAGGCTTGCTTTGCGAGCCGGCCTGCTTCTTCTTTACCTGGGATGTTGGTGTGGCCCGGAATCCACAGGAAGGAAAGTTCATGTTTACGTTATGGGCCACGAGTTGTTGGATTAAGTCAATGACGTGATGTGGACAGTCGTGGGTGTTGCTAATTGATTGAAGGACGGATTTGAAGTCCGAGCAAATTACTACGTCTCTGGCTTTACGACTCATGAGAATGGAGATGGCGGCCAGAATAGCCATTGCTTCAGCGGAGTAGATGGAGAAGTTATCCGGTAGACGCTTGGAAAGCCTAAGGCCTGGTTTAGTGATGCCGATGCCTATCTTAGCCTCGTGTTTCGACCCATTCGTGAATATGATTGTTTTGTGATTGTTGTCATCGGCGAACTTGTGGAAGATGCCAAGAATTTCCGCCGGTGTGATAGTCGATTTCTTTTCCGAGAACAAGTACTCCACCTTTGGTTGACTGAGTGTCCATAATGGCCTAGTGGGCGGTCGAGCTGCAGTGGCTGGCATTGTGAGGTTAAGATCTGACAGGGCCGTGGCAATTTGAATGATATATGGTGGAAATTTGCGCCCAAATCGACTCTTGTATCTGTCAGACGTAAAGCAGCGCTGTGCCGGATGATTTATAATGGATTTGATATTGATGTGGTAGCGTCACAGCTGTTATGTCCTGCTGAAGTGGAGTGTAGACGTGTTTAAGTCCACTAGAAGACTGGCTATCGGTGTGGTGCTGAAGGCACTTGTGGCTGTTCTGATGCAGTTGTTTTGGATGATTTCTAACTTTTTGCTCTGGCTTTCTGAAATTGTGGCAAAGATGATGCTGTTGTCTTCTAGGACGGGTCGTATGATTGATTTGTAGAGTCGTAGTAGTGTTTTCCTGTCTCCGCCTCAGTGTGTCTGCAAGTGCACGGAGTAGGTTGACGCACTTCGCGTTTCTCTTGGAGATGGCAGTGATATGTGAGTCGAAGCTAAGTTCTTCGTATAAATGTACTCATAAGAACTTAAAACTGTTCACCTGTTCACCTGTTCGCCGGTCGAATGCGGCAGTGATATCTTAGTAGGCAGCTATTGTGTGTTTGACGCGTAGACCACTGTTGATGCCGTACACTAGTCTAATTTGTCTGTAGTTGATTTTTGACGCTGAAAGCCGCACTGAAATTCGTCGAGCAGGTCGTTGTGTTCCAGAAAATGACTCAATCGTGAGTTAACCACGCGCCCGACCAGCTACTAGTGATAAGCTATTACATTTTGGGGTGGAGTGATCTTTGTGCGGCTTTGGCAATGGAATGACTATGCTTTCCCGCCAGGAGGCGGGATAGGTGACGCTTTGGTACAGGTCATTGATGGCCACTAGTAGGTACGTTAGATAATTTTTGTTAAGATGCTAAAAATAACTTGTAATGGACGTCGTCCGGCCCAACCGAGGTGTTTCCACACTTGCTGACAGCAAGATGTAATTCGTGCATAGTAAATGACTGGTTGTAGACTTTCCTGTTTGATATAAAATTTGCTTTGGGGCAAGAGCATTTTGAGCACTTACTATAGTGGCGTCGGAGGTGTTGTTGCCAGATACGCTGACGTAGTGTGGCTTCAGGTGGTCTACGACTTGTGGGTCAGTAATGTGCTGTCCTTTCACCGTCAGCTGGGGAAAGGGGCCTGGTGGTGGGCGTTTCATGTTGAAACGCTTCATCAGGTCCCAGATTATGCCGGTTGGGGTGAACCTATAGCATTGCGAGTCAAAAGACTGCCAACAGCTATGGCGTGCTGTTCGAATTGTGTACCGGCAGTGTTTTGAGATTGTCCGTATGCTATAGGTGTGCTTCGCACACGCATATTTTCATATTGTTCGTTGACACGGCGCCGTGCGGCGATTGCCCTTTGACAGTTCGCGGTCCACCATGGCGTAGAGGCCTTTTTCCTAGGTTGATTACTTTTGGGACTGAGTCTCGTGCTGCTGAGCTGATGGCTCTGAAGATTGTCTAGATTTTGCTGGTCTCTGAAGGCATCCTATTGTTGTTTTGATTGGTGGTTTGTTTATGAGTTGGTGTTTACGTTTGGTGCGAATTCTTAGTGCCTGAGTGCATGGGTGTTGTCTAATGAGTTATGTTACGTAGTGGTATCTAAGGAGTGCTTCTGTTCGTCTGTGCTGTAGCTGTGGTATGTGGTTATATATGTGACGAGCGTGTATGGGTGATGTACTATATGCTCCAGTAGAAATTCTGAAACATTGATTTTTGAACTTTGTGAAGAATTTGGAAGGTTGTTGGAGCGGTATTTTTGAAAAGTGGGGGATTCGTATTCCATAATTGGCCGATTGATTGATTTGTAGTCAGTAGTATACTTATGTCGGATCCCCAGTTTGCGCCGGATAATGCTCGTAGAAGGCATATTCTTTTTGATGCGCGTTTTTTTAATGTTTAAGATGTGTGGTCGAAAGGCTAGTCGTTGGTCTAATGTGATGCCTAAGCATTTTGCTGTCGTAACGAGAGGCATGGGTATGTGGTCTAATTTAAGTGGTTGTAAATATGTGGGTCGTTTATAGCCGAAAGGTACGCATTTGGATTTGTGTGGTGCGAAGCGTAAACTTAGTAGTGACAGTTTGTTGTGTAGTTCTGTAAGTGCGTAAGTTGTAGTGTGTAAGTAAGTTGTAGTGTTGCTATTGCGTGAGCTGGTGTTTCGTGTGGGGTCCATAATACGATGTCGGCTGCATAGAGTGCAATTTTGGCCGAAACGTTGTCGGTGATGACTGATTTTTTAACGAGAATAAAGAGAAAAGGACTAAGAACTGAGTCTTGCGTTACACCGTTGGTGATGAATTTGTTGCCTGTAGTGTGGGGCCCAATTTTGACTTCATATGATTGGTTTAGTACGTAGAAATTGAGATAGTGTAATAGTTGGCCCTGTATGTCTATGTTATGTAAGTGTTGTAGTAGTGCTGCTATGTTGATGGTGTCGTAGGCGTGTTTTAGGCCTATGTAGACGTCGACAGTGGATCGTTCCCTTGCTGCCGCTTCCTGGATGTGTGTGATGAGATAGGTGAGATTATCTAGACAAGATCTTTTAGAAAGAAAGCCTGATTGGACAGGAGAGATTAGTTTTTTGTTTGAATAATATAGAGAAGGCGTTTTTTACAATGCGTTCGAAGAGTTTATGTTGAAAACAGCTGGTTAGACCGATGGGACGGAATGAGTCGTATAGAGTTGGGTTTAGGGATAGGTATGAGAAGAGCGTGTAGCCAAGATTGTGGTATGTGTGTGTGTTGTCCATGCTGTGTTGTATGTGGTACGCCACATTACGCCACATTACACCTCATAGTGGTTTCCGATTTAAAGGAAAACTTCTACCATCTCTCTGCGCGGTCTACAACGCGGTTCGCTGGCCATTTTTGGCCAGTCAGTGCTTGCCTATCAATATTTAAGTGTCGCCCCTGATGTCCGGTTGACTGGCTGTGGCACCGATACAGATACTTTGATTTATTAGGTTGCTAATGGCCTATTATGTCGGGAAAATATACGCTGGACGCCGCCATAAAAGCAGTGTGATTGATGGGCAGCGGCCGGGCAAAACTGGTGCTCTGCCACGCCTCTCCGAGCCGCCAGTCTTCCACCTCACCGAAGCGGCAGCAGCTTCCCACCTTACCAGAGCACCGGTCTCCGATCTCACAAGCATCAATTTCCCATCTCACCGGACCATCAGTCCCCCGCCTCACCGAACTATTAGTCCGCTACCCCATCGAATCTGAAATATCACACCACGCTTCAAAGTCTCCCGCCTGACTTCACCCAAGACTTCAAACCTTATCGCACCGTCAGACTCTCACCTTACCGGCCTACCATCTTACCGCCTTACCGGACCATCAGCATACTCCCTCACCGAACCGTCAGCCTACCACCTCACCTAACAGTCACCCCGTCACCTCACCTCACCGTCATCCTTCCATCTCACCGAACCGTCGTCCTCCCACCTCACCGAATTGTCGTCCTCCCACCTCACCGAACCGTCAGTCTCCCACATCACCGAACAGTCATACTCCCACCTCACCTCACCGTCGTCCTCCCACCTCACCGAACAGTCAGCCTCTCACCTTACCAGACCCGCCATGTTACCACCTGACCCAACAGTCAGTCTGCCCCTTCAACGAACTGTCAGTCTCCCACCTACCGTGCCGTCGGTCTTCCATCTCACCGAGCTATTAATCTCCTACCCCACCGAACCGGAGGTCTCCGGCACCCACATAACGGTCTCGCACTTCAAAGAACCCGAGATTTCCCACCCTACGGGGTCGTCAGCCTTCACCTCACCGGATCGGCAGTGTTTCGCTCAACCATGCTTTCGGTCTCCCACCTTCCCAGACTGTCAGTGTTACACCTCGCCGGACAGTCCTGGATCTCCACATCGAACCGGCATATCACTCCCTCACCCCGACAGAGATAGCACTCCCCACACCCAAGAGAGCCAGCTCTCCCTCGCCTAGCACACAAACATCTCTCTCGCACCCCACAGAACAAGTCCGCCCCGGACCTGACCAACCCAGACGCTCACCCTAACTCACTTCCGGCCCGAATGCAAAGCACTGCCGCCGCGGCCGGCCGGCCGAGAAAGAGCTCGGCCATGTTTGTGTGTGATAGTGTCGCTATTACTGCCGCCGTGGCCGGGCGGCCGAGAAAGAGCTCGGCCATGTCTGTGTGGGGCAGTGTCGCTATTACTGCCGCCGTGGCCGGGCGGCCGAGAAAGAGCTCGGCCATGTCTGTGTGGGGCAGTGTCGCTATTACTGCCGCCGCGGCTGGCCGGCCGAGAAAGAGCTCGGCCATGTTTGTGTGTGATAGTGTCGCTATTACTGCCGCCGTGGCCGGGCGGCCGAGAAAGAGCTCGGCCATGTCTGTGTGGGGCAGTGTCGCTATTACTGCCACCGTGGCCGGCCGGCCGAGAAAGAGCTCGGCCATGTCTGTGTGGGGCAGTGTCGCTATTACTTGCGCTGTGGGTGATGCTGACCAGATGCGTCACACTTTCTTTTCGCATTACATTGGAAGTGCAATGCGGATGTAAATGTAGTCTAAAATGAATCAGCATTTTTGTGTTGTCCTTTGCGACCTGAATGACAAGCCCTGGCAGATTATCCATATATCTGCCAAGGCAGACTACCCATATATACAGTCGTAGTAAAATATTCGGATTCAGATTCTGATATGGCGTTTTGTACCATGTTGTCTGGTTATCTGGGAGGTGTAACGTAACTTGCCCACTGCTCACAGCTTCTAGTGCAGTCGGTGCTTTTGGCAGCATTGGCACTTGCTGCAGCCAATCCATTTCACGTCAGTGGCACTTTTTATTCAGGAGCCCCTCCCCGTAAATAACAAGAACGGCCAATATCGTTCCCATTACAAACAACGCTCCCCCCGTGGCCCCCTCGGAATATTCTTGTGAGATTAATCTCGCAGGGTGCGGAGTGTGATCGGTCGGTCTTCCCCCTCTGTGCGTCTTTGGCTGCGGCACATGACTCACCAACGGCAGATGAAACCGCGTGTCGGCGGGAGCTGCCCGCCAGGAGCTGCAACAGGGTGACAGAGGACGAACCAGGAGCTGTAACAGGGTGACAGAGGACGAACTGGGAGCTGCAACAGAGTGACAGACGATCAACCAGGAGCTGCAGCAGATGTGACAGACGACGAACCAGGAGCTGCAACAGGGTGACAGAGGACGAGCCAGGAGCTGCGACAGGGTGACAGAGGACGAACCAGGAGCTGCCACAGTGTGACATACGACGAACCAGGAGCTGCGACAGGGTGACAGAGGACAAACCAGGAGCTGCCACAGGGTGACAGACGACGAACCAGGAGCTGCCACAGTGTGACAGACGACGAACCAGGAGCTGCGACAGGGTGACAGAGGACAAACCAGGAGCTGCCACAGGGTGACAGACGGTCAACCAGGAGCTGCAACAGAATGACAGACGACCAACCAGGAGCTACATCAGGGGTGACAGACGACCAGCCAGGAGCTACAGCAGAGGTGACACGACGACCAGCCAGGAGCTGCAGCAGAGGTGACAGACGACCAACCAGGAGCTACAGCAGGGGTGACAGACGACTAATCAGGAGCTACAGCAGGGGTGACAGACGAGCAGCCAGGACAGAAGCCACATCAGGGGCGGCAGAAATTAACCAGGGTAGGAACACAGGTGACAGAAGAGTAAGTGTCGGAGCCGTGAGGTGTTTGCGGCGGCAAAGGTGTGCTCGAGTCTCACAGGTTCAGGCAGTTTTGTTGTTTTTGTAGTTGAGTAGTTTTGTTGTTTTTGTAGTTCAGTAGTTTCATTATTCGGCCTGATCAGCCAGCATCTGGACGGCGAAGGTCTTGGCTACCCGGACTATGCCGACGTATTAGTGACACCCTAAGCTTCAGGCTGCAATTCGGTCGCTCAGCTGGTCTTCGTTTTGTTGAAGATTCATATTATGCGAACTAATTATAACTAAACGTGGGCCCGGATTCCATGAAAGTACTTCAAGGAGCATTCGGGTTAATTATGCTTGAAATGTGTATTGTATTACGATGGCATAGCTTGATAACCAATCCACAAGTTGCGCTGATGCTATCCTGATATGCATCGAGATGAGCGAGATCACATTTGGGACAGTGATGCAGCACGGATTTGACCCAGGATCGAAGGACGAAGGTCCGTGGGGGTCCCTTGTATAAGAGGGAATGTGGGATTCTTCGCTTCAGTGCAAGGGCTATGTACATTTGAAAAAAGTAAGGGTCCAGCTCCCAAAAGAATGTTGAGCTGGGCCGAGGGGAGTCATGAAGGCTGCACGTACTAAGATAGTGGGCCCTGGCAGAATTAGCAATTACTTAATTCGGCTTATTGTGTGGTACCTTTGATGAACTTAGACCAGGAAACGAAATTTGTCCCAGGAAGCCATCTTCAGTTCTGAGAACTGAAAAATAAACTTAGTCTACGTCCATTTGCAGATATTGTCGTGTTCTCATTTTGGTGAGCATGTGCATCGTTTCCCATTTGTTTCCCAGGCCGTTCAAAATTCCTAAGTATCCAATGTAAATTTCACCTTGGGCCACTTAAAAAGTCGCTAAAAAGCAATATTATCAAAAGTTAGGACTTCTACGAACCGTGTATGCGAGGGGAGGAGGTGAGAAGGGGACGGGGGTAATTTAAACGTCATATTTTTCACACATTGGAGTCAGAAAATGTGCAGGCAAGTGCCAGAGTTTGCTTTGCTCATGCAGCTGCAATGCACATGGAATCAACGTGGTAGGCCATACAATTAATAATATCTAGAATTATAAGGCCATGGTTACTGCCAATAAACTTATACTGAAGAGTGAAAAGACCAAGTTTTTGCGATGCTGTTGTGGTGTCAGCCATTCTAGTCTACCCCTGGTCTGGCCTCACATGAGATAATGGAAGCCAAGTGTGAGGTCTTTTCAACTGACCAGCTGCCATTCAAAGTACACCTACACCAGCAATGTCATGTCTCAGGAAGCATCAGGGCAGACAACTAATTTTGAAAACTGTCCTTGGCGGGACGTGTGTTCGAATTTCACAGTGTTCATGCTACTTAAACCGTGCTGGTGCATTGACAAAATTCTCACTTTTGGCTAAAGCTGTACTTCGAACCGGAATTTATATATATATACATAGTGTTCATCATTGCAATTATGTATCGGTGCAATGACAGGCGTACAAATGGTAAGGGTATTATATAAATATAATTACAATACATCCGTACGGTCCTGTCGGGGGAAGGTTGGACATATGATGTAGTTCTGTCGGCTGGACTTCGGTGGCAGCTCGGCCGGGACGTGGTGTGGTCCCGTCGGGGGACGGCTGGACTTCGGTGGCAGCTCGGCCGAGGCGTGGTGTGGTCCCGTCGGGGGACGGCTGGACTTCGGTGGCAGCTCGGCCGAGGCGTGGTGTGGTCCCGTCGGGGGACGGCTGGACTTCGGTGGCAGCTCGGCCGGGACGTGGTGTGGTCCCGTCGGGGGACGGCTGGACTTCGGTGGCAGCTCGGCCGGGACGTGGTGTGGTCCCGTCGGGGGACGGCTGGACTTCGGTGGCAGCTCGGCCGAGGCGTGGTGTGGTCCCGTCGGGGGACGGCTGGACTTCGGTGGCAGCTCGGCCGAGGCGTGGTGTGGTCCCGTCGGAGCCGGGGTGTCCCGCGGGGGACGGCTGGACGGCTGGACTTCGGTGGCAGCTCGGCCGAGGCGTGGTGTGGTCCCGTCGGGGGACGGCTGGACTTCGGTGGCAGCTCGGCCGAGGCGTGGTGTGGTCCCGTCGGGGGACGGCTGGACTTCGGTGGCAGCTCGGCCGAGGCGTGGTGTGTCCCGTCGGGGTCCCGTCGGGGGACGGCTGGACTTCGGTGGCAGCTCGGCCGAGGCGTGGTGTGGTCCCGTCGGGGGACGGCTGGACTTCGGTGGCAGCTCGGCCGAAGCGTGGTGTGGTCCCGTCGGGGGACGGCTGGACTTCGGTGGCAGCTCGGCCGAGGCGTGGTGTGGTCCCGTCGGGGGACGGCTGGACTTCGGTGGCAGCTCGGCCGGGACGTGGTGTGGTCCCGTCGGGGGACGGCTGGACTTCGGTGGCAGCTCGGCCGGGACGTGGTGTGGTCCCGTCGGGGGACGGCTGGACTTCGGTGGCAGCTCGGCCGGGGCGTGGTGTGGTCCCGTCGGGGGACGGCTGGACTTCGGTGGCAGCTCGGCCGGGACGTGGTGTGGTCCCGTCGGGGGACGGCTGGACTTCGGTGGCAGCTCGGCCGGGACGTGGTGTGGTCCCGTCGGGGGACGGCTGGACTTCGGTGGCAGCTCGGCCGGGACGTGGTGTGCGGCTGGCGGGGATGGGCGCGCCGGCGCGCAGTCCACACAACAGTGACACCTGTTATTATGGCCACCAACGCGGCCATATTAATCTCATCAGCCGACCGCCGAGTCAGGCGGACTAGTCTTGGGGAGGGAGGACTTGCGCCAGCGTCGACACGGGAGACATATCGCCTGACATGGAGGGTGCGACATCGCAGCAGCATGTCATCACACCACTAGGAGACATATCGCCTGACATGGAGGGTGCGACATCGCAGCAGCATGTCATCACACGGGAGACATATCGCCTGACATGGAGGGTGCGACATCGCAGCAGCATGTCATCACACGGGAGACATATCGCCTGACATGGAGGGTGCGACATCGCAGCAGCATGTCATCACACGGGAGACATATCGCCTGACATGCAGGGTGCGACATCGCAGCAGCATGTCATCACACGGGAGACATATCGCCTGACATGCAGGGTGCGACATCGCAGCAGCATGTCATCACACCACTAGGCACTGCCACATTTGACCCGAGAACTCGATACCTTCAAGCTACATTCACACAGTCTCATAGATGTCCCTTTCATCAATGGCCGAGTCACAAATTGACGCTATAATGTTTCGCACACGATGTCACTCGCTTGTGAGTGGTACCGGTCAAAAGGAGGCACTTTCCTCCGGCCAATGGGCCCCGTTTCGTTGCGATCGGCCCAATGCTATGGCGCCCACGCGCGCGACGGTGGCCAGGGAGCCGGTTATGGTGCCCACATGCGCGAGGGTGGCCAGGGAGCCGGTTATGGCGCCCACGTGCGCGAGGGTGGCCAGGGAGCCGGTTATGGCGCCAACGTGCGCGAGGGTGGCCAGGGAGCCGGTTATGGCGCCCACGTGCGCGAGGGTGGCCGGCTGAGCACCAACTTGGCTTTGAACCAAAATCCACCCTTATTGACTTGATATTTTCACATTTTCAGCGAGCCGGGCGGCCCGAATGAGCGCGCCACAGCTGCTGAGCCTATGTTCCGATCTGCACGGAATAAACACTAAGGTGTAGCCCCGACAATGGTGAAGCTCATGAGTGTAAACATTTACACCCCACGTGACACGTGTACACGGTACACAAAAATTGGCTGTAGCCCTAAAGCACATTCGTAGACGAAGAAAAACGCGACGGGTCCAAAAGGAGCACCTAGCTAGGGCCTCGGTTCGGCAGAAAATCTGGGAGCGCATTTAACCAGAGAGATGAGGTGCATCAAAGCTCGGACGGTATCCGAATTTCTTAACCACCAGAAGATGTTGGAAGAAGAGAACTAATCATCGAATTGAATTCATCAAATTTTCTCAGCGAACCCCCATACGAAACATTCCACACGTCAAATATGCGACAAGACTACCATGTGCCAGCAATTAGCAAAACGCAGAAGGCCTGGCAGAAATCGGAGAATCACACTAAATGTGGCGAATGCGCCGAATGCATCAGGCGGGTGTACACGTGCACAAACGTTGGCGCTTTGATGACCGGGAATTATTAACTGGAATGCCTGAAATTTGGAAAATTTACATTTCTAAGTAATACAGGTGTAATTTCAGCAGTGTGGGGTGTCTTATCAAGGGATACCAAAAGAAAACCATTCGAACAGGATGGAGGTGTTAGGGTTGAAATCCGGTAACTCAGAAACGATGGTGGTGGATTGGGCCCCTTCCACAGGACAATTAAGTTGGTCATTAATTATTTTGTTTAAAAAAATGAAAATTGCCCCGTTAAAAAAGTGGCTCTAGGGTCTTCAAATGGTCCCCTCCAAATCCGTTTGCCCCACCCTAACGCAAATCTTGTGTACGCCACTAATATATATATATATATATATATATATATATATATATATATATATATATATATATATATATATATAAATATATATATAGATATATATATATATATATATATATATATATATATATATATATATATATATATATATATATATATATATATATATATATATATATATATATATATATATATATATCTATGAATATATATATATATATATATATATATATATATATATATATATATATATGTATATATATATGCATATATATATATATATATATATATATATATATATATAACTTGCACTTCTGCTTGTCCATGTACTTGTTACAGGCTGCAGCAGTCCGAGATAAGCCTGTGCGCCGATTTGCATATTAGTCCGCCGCGTATGGTTATCAGATTAGCCTGGCTTGCTCCACGTTTCCGTTGTAATTGGCACATTATGGCGGGTCACAGGTGAGAAGGTAATTAATTATTGGACACACCGGAACATAACGGGCGCCACGGGGCCACCGAGCATCGTGTCAAAATGCAAAACGGCGCAGTTCTAATTTGTATTTATGCTCTGATAAACTGTTGCATATTGCAAGGCAACTGCAGTTCATCAGAGGGTGTTCGCTTATTCAAATAATCAAGGCAAGTTGAAATGTTGCACGCGAATAAAGTTTCAGTACACGCCTGGCAAACGATTAGATTTCTCGTGGAAACAGTGTGCCATAATATTATGGCGCAGACAGCATTAGAACAGAGTTAGAGCGTTAGAACAAGTTGAGGTTGGATACGGCACCACTAGTAACGTCAATTATATCCATGTAACGCCGCTAGCACACTGGAGTGGCAACGGGGGGACATTACCCCTTTGGAAATGATAATAGCCATAGAACGTTTCCACTACAAATTAATGGAACCAAAAGTTATTGTTCGTGTGCTATGGGACACCGGCCCATAGCCTTTTTATCGCTAGATTGCTTAATTTCAGATTTTGTTCAGGTTGTCCACGTTTTATTTTTTTCAGCATGTCTTCGCCACCTCCCAGCTCATATATTTTTTAGGTTGTACCATGGCCTCATCCGACATAATTTTCTGATGCACTCCTGAGCAGCGCTCAAGAGTTAACAATTCATGTCTTTGAAAAGTGGAGTCCCCCGCCCCCACGTTTTCTCTGGCCGATGCCTGTCTGACCACCGCTGGACTGCTCAGCGGCTCTTCAGCCACCAGGACAAATCGACCAGGCAAAGGAATGATTGTCCACCCTCATGTCTCAGATTTTGAGCAAAATTGGTGTATAGGGTTATCTTACGCCCTGAATCCTCCTGTTAACATGTTATTTCGATGAGGTCAACGGTTCAGGAGTTATAACTACGGGCATTTCTGGAAGGTCACGCTGCAAGGATACGGTCGGTAGCTGATAACTATGTTAAATATCATTCAAAATATAAATGTCCAGACATTTTTTTAACTCCCAAAGTTTCAAAGAATCCACTGAAAAGTTACCCATAACCTTAGGTCGCGTGATCTCCGGTGACCTCGATGCCCATCCCATGATTTCTTTTTGCTTAATTGACAGTCAGGACAGACAGACAGGAAGGACCATATTTTCCCTTGATATATAACAAATAAAAATAATAGCGTTTTTGCTACAAATGTTCGTTGGAGAGCGCAAGCATTATTATATTTGAAGCTTCTCGAGGATTGAGCTCCCAACTCGGCCGGGCCGGGCTGTCGGCGGAGCCCAATCCGAGAAAGGGTCCCTGACTGGATGTACAGGGTCCACTTGTTTGAAAAAGGGCCCTCCGGTTCGCCGGAAAAGGCCCTGGGTCGTCAAAGATCCCTGAAATGACGGAGGGGACCCTAGTTGTCGCAGGGGATCTCGGACAGTCAGAAATGACCCTTTGGCCGACGGAAGGGGCTGAAGCTGTTGAAAGACCGCCTCCCGACTGACAGAGGAGGCCCTGGATCGCTAAGGAGGTCCCCTGCACCGACGAAGAGGACCCCTAGCCATTGGAGGACCCGTGCTGTCGGGGAGAGCCCAGAACAGGCATGAAGGGCGTCTGGGCCGATGAGGGCCGGAATCGCACAGGAGGCCCCTTGCATGCTAGAGGAGGCCCAATCTTTTGAAGAGGAGATTCCGACCGGACGGAGAGTGTCCTGAATCGTGAAAGAGGGTCTCTTAGCCGACGGATGAGGCCCTGGGCCGGACGTTCAGAGCCATTGGGTCGGCTTTGGCTCACGCTGATGGAGAGGGTCGCAGAGCTAACAGCGGGTCTCAAGCCGATAAAGAGACCCTCGAGCTTCGGAGACGATCCGGGCCGAAGCGGAGGGTTCTCGGTGCTACGTAAAGGGTTCCCAAGCTCACGGAGGGGCCGGGTTGCTACACAGTAGTGGCGTTTCCAAGGGGTGAAAGGGTATCCGCCCCCTGTGAAATCCAATAGAGCACTCCAGGCGACCGCCCTGGGGAGCAGAAACATAACCGAGGAAATGTTCACGCATATCTAATAGCTTGTGTGGAAAGTGCCCTTGAGACGTGAAGAGGTCCACCCTGAGGACTAGCAAGGACTGTGAAGACCAGAGGACCCGCTTGAGAGCTGGAGTGCCTATACCAGCTGGAAAGAGCAGTCTCAACTGGAATTGGCCCCTAGCAGCTGAGGAATAAACAGGCACATGAAGGTCTGAGAAGGCTGGGATGCTCTTTGGGTTTGAAAGGGCATTTTATGGATGAACAGGGCTCATTCGAGCTGAAGAGGACCAGTGAGGGCCCATCTCAGATCTGAAATGCTCCGAGATGAGAGCTTGACAGGACTATTGAGAACTGTGCTGGACCTATACAAGCAGGAGAGGGACCTGAGTGATGCAGAGATCTTGTGAGAGTCAGAGAGAACTGGACTGGGATTCTTCTGATATTGGGAGCGGCCCTCAATGGATGAACAAGGTTACCAAAGAGAGGCAAAACATTCCTGCTGGCTGGCAATTGAGGTGTGGAATACCGAGGGCTATCCTCAGAGCTAGAATGCTCTTGAAACCACAAGAGCTGTAAATAATTAGGAAGGATACCTAGCAGCTTAAGAGGGCCTTTGGGGGCGAACAGAGATCCCTAAAAGCTAAGAAGAATCACTTGGTCAATGATTGTGAGGAATACTGAAGGCCAATGTCAGAGCTAGAAAGCCCTTGAAGCTAGAAAGACTGTCAAGGACTGGGAAAGATCCCCAACAGCTGAAGCCCTGGCGATTGGAAATAGTCACTGAGTGCTAGAGGGGACTGCACTGGGATGCCCAAGAGGCTTGGAAGGGGTCCCTGTGAGATGAACAGGGCCCCATAAATCTAAAGAGTCCCCAGGGGCTAGCGATGGGTGTGAGGAATACTGAGAGACAATTTCAGAGCTAGGGTGTCATTGCCAGCCGGAAAGATTGTTGAGAAGTAGGGATGTCCCCTGAGAGCTAGAGCGGACCGGACTGTGATGCTCCTGAGGCTTAGGAGGAACACTGACGGATGAGCAGAGCCACCTTAGAGCTAAGGAGAGTTCCGAGAATTCTCGATGTTTGCGAGAAATTGTGAGGCCTGTCTCAGAGCTGCAGGATTCCCCTGAAAGTTAGACAAGTTTGTCGACGACTGGGAATAGCCAATGCAAGATGGAGAAGGCTCCTGACGGACGAATAGATGCCCTGAGAGCCAGAGAGGACCGGACTGGGATGTTCCTGAGCTTTGGGATGGGCACCTGAAGAATCGGGTCCTTCCGAGGGCTAAGAGAGTCCTTGATAACTGGCGATGGGCGCGAGGAATACTGAGGGCCAGCCTCAGAGATACGATGTTATGAGAGCCAGAAATGACGACAATAACTGGGAAGGTCACCCACCGCCACCTCAGCGGCGGCATCAACTCACGGTCCGCCCAACGGCCACAGCCGTTCTGGCGGTGACGACCGCCCGAACGGTCGCAGCTGTCCCAGTGGCCTGACCACAGCTGCCCCGACAGCTACAAACGCTCCGACGATGGCGAAACAAACAGCCTAGCGATAGCTGTGATGGTGGCCGCTCCAGTGGTGCCAGTTGCTTCGCATTGGACCAGGGCGACACCGGTTAAGAGAAAAGAAAGAAAAAATAATTTGCAGGATGCTGTGTGTCCAGCATAGCATGTTGCTAGTCGTTCCCTGTCCCCAGATCTTGAACTTATTTTCCCCACTAGTATTTACCTCATTTTGAGAAAGTATGACGGTGTTGAAAAGGCGCAACAATATGGGCCCCACCAGAGGGCACAGGGGCCCACTCCATTTGCAACCAAAAATATAATGGATTAAACAAGAACTTTTGAGATTGTAACCACGCAAAACCCTAAATTCCTCGCCGGGAGGTTACTTAGTCTCATTGCATTCTTTGGCCAGGCCTCCTTAGACAAATCCTGGCTGCGGCACTGGGCCCACCCTTATCATGAACACCTTCTCTATTAAACTATGTCTGAACTTAGCGGATAACAGAAAAAAGTAGTTGTGTCCATGGAGATGAACACTCGTACTTTTGCTCAATCTAATAAAATTAATGTCCTCATTATAAATCTGTCAGCGTCCCTTTAATTTCCGTAGTAGGTTTTCCTTTCTTGGTTGTTGTCGGCAGCTAAGTGGTTTGTTTTTCTTTCTAGTCTTTACCGGACTGTTGAACCTTGATTGCAGGTCTCGCATTAGCCACGCCACCGTGTTGTTCCTCATTTTCCCACGTATTTAACCATATTTACCTTGTATATATATATATATATATATATAGGCATAGAGACCCCCTTCAAATGTCACCCCCCCCTCACTGGACCAAATCCTGACAATACCACTTGTTCGATGTCGTTCGTGAAATTTATGAATATTATACAGCTTTGTGCATTACTACTTTTCAAAACCGTCCATCACACAATGCCAGAAAGCATGTCGGTGCATATCATATTATATTATATCTCGATTATGTGGAGAGTGGCGGCCGAGTTAGTAGGTCAATCCTCGAAAAGCTTCAAATACGGTAATGTTTGCGCTCTCCAAACGAGCATTTGTAGCAAAAACGTCATTATTATATTTGTTATATCTCAAGCCAAAATGCCTGTTCCATCCTGTTTGAATTATTTTCTTCTGAATTCTTTTGAAAATATTTTAAAGGGCATCGAGATCACTGGAGGTTTCGCGACTTGAGGTCATGGGGTAACTTTTGAATTATTCATCTAATCCAAACAAATATTGTGATAATTGGATTCACTGAACCTTTGCGAGTTCAAAAATATCTGGATGTTTATATTTTGAATGATATTTAACATAGTTATCGGCCACCGAACATAACCTTACAGCGTGATCTTCCAGAAATGACCGAGGCTATAACTCCTGGATCGTTGACCTGATGGAAGCAAAATTTTCGCAGGTGGATTCAGGGCATAAGATAACCCTACAGGACAATTTTGGTCCAGATCTGAGAGATGAGGGTGCCGGGCCCTGATCGATCTGTCCCCACTGCCTGGTGTAATAGTGCGGCTGAGCATATCACAGCGGTTCACACACTGCCAGACCTTGTGTCGTTCATCGGCTGTTTCGCCAATAGGTTAGTTTGCAGCGGAAATCTGCTCTCTCTCTCTCTCCAGGTAGCATCAAATGATCCTTCCTGGTGGAAATTAAGCAATTCTTGGTGTAACTTAAACCATTCCAGATATGATCAGATAATTCGTATTATATCAAACATTGATAAACATCCTGTTCGAATCGGTAATCTTAGCTTTCCATGAATTACCAAAAAGTGTTTGTATGATTAGTGGTTATAAACATTGCTTGGTAGAGTGCAGAAAATAAGGTCGAAAACACAATCGAATCAACCATTTTTTACATGGTCACTCTTAGATTGTCAATCATGGCAGCCAAATAAATGAACCGATGCACGGATCTCTTACTCGTAAGTCGTGAAAGCAAGTATTTTATTGTGAGCAGCGTGAGAATGTCGGGAGTATCTGATGTATGTTTACAAATGCGGTTGACATCTAAGAGGCATGCTTTGCAGTGATTTGATTTACTTTTGTCCTGGAAAGGTTCTAACCCAAGTCATCTAACTAGCGCTAGCTTATCATATGGCAGTCATACCTTGGTGTCGTAGAGGCGAATGGAGCGGAGTAGAGGGGCAGAAAAACTATCGGTAGTTGCCGATGTTGATACGTTTAAAATTATTGGTTTCAGTCCATAGCAAGTGGGAATATTTTGCTATTGAAACTATGGTTGGAATATCAACTACTCGCCGCTGTTAGTTTACACTGATCATTATCCCATATCTTGTTGCTGGGCCTGCGAGATTTAGGAGCAAATTTTCGCCGTAAGCGGGACTAATTATTAATTATCAGATCGGCTGGTGTGGTGCGGTGCAGCATAACGCGGGGATCCGCAGGCTGCCTGGCCTTCCGTGGCTCATTGGTCGGCTCACCGCCGGCTGTTCTATCTGGTGTTGTGCGGCGCAGCATGTGAGAGTCGGGCTCGACAAGTCTCCTGACTCTCGCCGTTGTTATTTGAGAACGAGACGCGTACCGAGTCAGTCATGGCACATCGGTCTGCCGAGGCGCCGCCGTCCACACACGTCCATCAGCGAGTGGCCCGGAAAGGCGCCGCCTTCCACACCCGTCCATCAGCGAGTGGCCCGAGAAGGCGCCGCCGTCCACACACGTCCATCAGCGAGTGGCCCGGAAAGGCGCCGCCTTCCACACACGTCCATCAGCGAGTGGCCCGGAAAGGCGCCGCCGCTCTCGAATTCTGCCTCACTGCTGACGCGTCGACGAAACACGACCACCACGAATCCATATAGTGGTCGATGCTCAATAAACAGGCACTCATTCAAACGCCGACCGATGTATCGGTAACCGATGGCAGCGCCAACCCGCTGACCACCGCCGATAAGACGGCGCCGACACCCCTGCCCAGAGACTGTGGCGCAGGAGCCGGGCAATCGGCCGACCACCGCCAACAAACTGGCGCCGACATACCTGCCCAGAGACTGTGGCGCAGAAGCCGGGCAGCCCACCGACCACCGCCAACAAACTGGCGCCGACACCCCTGCCCAGAGACTGTGGCGCAGGAGCCGGGCAGCCCGCCGACCACCGCCAACAAACTGGCGCCGACACCCCTGCCTAGAGACTGCGGCGCAGGAGCCGGGCAGCCCACCGACCACCGCCAACAAACTGGCGCCGACACCCCTGCCCAGAGACTGTGGCGCAGAAGCCGGGCAGCCCACCGACCACCGCCAACAAACTGGCGCCGACACTCCTGCCCAGAGACTGTGGCGCAGGAGCCGGGCAGCCCGCCGACCACCGCCAACAAACTGGCGCCGACACCCCTGCCCAAAAACTGTGGCGCAGGAGCCGGGCAGTCGGCCGACCACCGCCAACAAACTGGCGCCGACACCCCTGCCCAGAAACTGTGGCGCAGGAGCCGGGCAGCCGGCCGAACACAGTCGATAGTTCTGCCCAGATAACGTCGCGCAGGAGCTGGACAGGAGACGAACAGCGCCGAACGGGTCGTCCAAACACTTGCAGGGTTTCCACACTGGCGGCGGTGATCCCTCAGCCGTGTTGTCATGTGACCGCGTGGAGAGTGCGAAGGTCGTACATATCGACTCCTTAAGGGGTGAAAGCAAGCATGTGTGGTCATTGTGCATCCATCATCTCTCAACCGGGAGCCCGACAAGTCTGGTGGAGGAAAATGCATTTTCATCGGAGTATCAGACCACCAAACTTGGTTAATCCTGACTTCGTCAGTTAATAGCAGATGTGAGATTCGAGTCTCGGGTCCTGCGATTCAGCGAGGGGTATGCTCTCCGATACGGCACAGAACTCCGGTGACGGTATGGATCTGACCAGGCCGTGCCGGAGTGATGTTCGATGGGACACGGAACTCCGGTGACGGTATGGATCTGACCATAACGTGCCGGAGTGATGTCCGATGGGACACGGAACTCCGGTGACGGCATGGATCTGACCATGCCGTGCTGGAGTGATGTCCGATGGGACACGGAACTCCGGTGACGGTCTGTATCTGACCATGCCGTGCCGGAGTGATGTCCGATGGGACACGGAACTCCGGTGACGGTTTGTATCTGACCATGCCGTGCCGGAGTGATGTCCGATGGGACACGGAACTCCGGTGACGGTATGGATCTGACCATAACGTGCCAGAGTGATGTCCGATGGGACACGGAACTCCGGTGACGGCATGGATCTGACCATGCCGTGCCGGAGTGATGTCCGATGGGACACGGAACTCCGATGACGGTATGGATCTGACCATGCCGTGCCGGAGTGATGTCCGATTGGACACGGAACTCCGGTGACGGTCTGTATCTGACCATGCCGTGCCGGAGTGATGTCCGATGGGACACGGAACTCCGGTGACGGTATGGATCTGACCAGGCCGTGCTGGAGCGGCGCCTGATGGGATGTCAACACGTGTCGCGGTGATGTAGCATCCATTATGTATCCATGTGTCGGTCGCCATAGTTGACTATGATGCTAATGGATAATCGATGTCGGGAACACACCATCAGTAGGCGAGGTCAGCAGGGTCGGTGTGGCGGATAAACAACTCCCTGAGAGCGGTCAATGAAGGCAATTCGGGGATACAGCGAAATCTGCTGTCCATGCCCATGAAGTTACTGTCGAAGTTGTAGCGTTGATTTATGTCAGTGGGGCCAATGTCAGACGCATAGCTCAGTCTATTATCAAATATCAATGGAGCCATGACGGAGATGTAGCCCAACCTGCTCTCTACGTCAGTGGAGTTAATGGCTTAATCACGGCTGGAGATCCCGGGTGGGTCAGGCGGGTGGGGGCTGGAACCCCTGGTTTCGTACGCTGCTAAAGTTATCATTTTCCCTATTCAATCTGAAAATGTTTGGAAAATAATGACTTGACTCCCCCCTTCGTGAAAGTTCTCCAGCCCTAGGCTTGATGCCTGAGTTGTAGATCGACCTCATCTTTACGACAGCGAGGTAGGCGTCGGAGATGCAACTCAGCCTGCCCTCCGTTCGGATCACTTTCAGGGTCCCTTGAACTTGAAGTACTTCAAACACTGCGGACTTCCACAGCAGCGTATATTCGGCTGCGCTGTTTTGGAGCTTAATGGCTCTTCAACTTCCACGTGCACACACCAATGCGACTACGACTAATGAGGCCCATGCATATTAATCATTGAAATCAATACAGTTGTCTATGTATCCAATCACAACAAATATGAACATATTATGTACAAAACATAACAAGCTGATTGGAACAACTTCGCCCGCGTTTGCGAGACTTCCGTCAACGCTACTACTTACGCAGGCACGCTAACTATTTATAGAGGAACTGTGATCACAGATAATGTTGAAGGCCCTCGACAACATGATGACATTAACGCGCACACACGAATTTATGAACAATGGGCGAAGTAGAGTGGTCAGTTCCCGTGGAGGAGGGGCATGGTAAATAACCTCTCTGACACTGTCCAGGCCAAGCTGCTGCTAGATACCATACACCAATCACAAGCACTATCACACATATATGTCTACATATACATCGTAGATGGACACGCAAAATCTTGGGAACTTTATGGCATGAAAAAGTAGATGTTCCGACGTCCATGATGAACCTCGTGATCTCTTTTATCCGTCCAGATAACTACGGGGTAAGGACGGGCACCGGCAGTACCATCACGGCACAGAGACTACTGATTGAAATGATAGATATGCAGCTATCTATCGGAATACACCTTTGGTTCAACATTAAATGTTCCAGTATAAAATTATAGCAAATATACTTGCCACAAATGTACTTTTGTACCGCATAAAAGTTGTTGATTCTGACCTATGTAGAAGATACCAGCAGAAAGGTAACTCATTAATACACAACCCGTGGGATTGTAACACGTTAAAATATCTTTGAGAGACGTAGATGAATGGTCGAGATCCTTAGCTGGAGTCGATGACTTTATGTTTGGAAAAAGGGAGGTTGTATTGGGTTTGCATAGGAATGTTTTAGTGAGTCATGTTGTTATCGTAGGAAAGCCAATCGACCGTGCCGGTTCGCATCTTAGTATCGCAATTTTGAAAACACGACTTCTGTATGAAAGAAAGATTAAGGAATCGATCCCTATTAGGAATAGAAGCAGGATTAGATTGAATAAGACGTGGTGCGTTGCCTTTCCCTGATTTGCTAGATGCGTTTATTGATATATTATGAGAAGATCAGTATAAATGTTACCTTAGGATGCTCGAAATAAATACCAGCCGACCGGCACCAGCAGCACCACCCCAGTACAGCGGCACCAACCGACCGCTCCGCTGCATAGCCTGCCTTTGTTCGCTCAATGCAATGCACATTCAATGAATAACGTGGGTGCAACTCGCAAAACGATGCTCAAATGAAGGGATGACAACGAAGATGCAATTTCAAATTGAGGAGGTAAATCAATTCCAAAGCTACCCATCAGTAAACCCGTGCAATAAGCACCCGAGCGTAGCTTACATGCGCATAAAACTATCGACACCTCATAAGATATTACGAAGTGCATGATTAACAGGCCAGACTGTTTCAAGTCCTCACAGTTTCCACTGCACCAGATATACAATCTTTGAAAATGTATAATTGAACGCTATGCAGTTCACAAGAGCATACATGGCAGGCATGGTCGGAAAACATATGAAATACGAAACGTGCATCATCTTGGTGCATATTAAATGCGTCAGGATAGACAAAACATGCGATTAATCCGCAAAAATGCACCCGACATGCCTCCAGAAATATCATAGATCGGTGACGAGGACTGACCATTTGTATTTAACGAAGGGTCCACAAAGCACGTACCATCAGCATGCCAAATGGTGACGTGTTCATGGTAACCGTTTTCTGGTAGTTGCAACAGATGCATTTGAGGTGGCAACGATGCCTCGGGTGACGAGAATTGGCGTATACAATCACTATCCTGATATGATGTTGGAAAGCGTCGTAGCGGTTATCTACACTTGCTCGATGCCTTGATCACAGACGCATTTTGAATGGACTACGATTATGCGGCGGGAAGGGGGGAGAGGAGGTAACTGGAAGCCCCAGATGCTGCCAGATGAACCGCACTTCGCTCCCACCTGCAAGTGCTCTCAATGGATGTTTTGAGAGCAACAGAAATATAAATAAAACAGCTGTAATAATGTCTGATACAAGCGTTCTATGTCCTAACAGCTGAAGCATCGCAGTGAGGGCATTGTCCTACGATGAATGCCAGACAATTGGATTAACGGCGCACATGGTGGACGATGGCTGGGCTTTGTCAGACACGATGACGCCGGCGAACACCGACGTACACACTAACACGGCCTTAGACGACAGAACCTGTCCGGTCGTCCCGAGCACGTATGTCTGGTCCCCCTGCGACATACCGCACTATATGACGTACCTTGAGAAGCCAGCCACCATCCAAAGCCGTAGACAAGAACCGCACCTCGTGCCAGACCAAGGAGCGCACCAGCAACAGCGCCGCCGCGTTACACAAAATACAACTACCAATGCAGATGTCGCTACCGAACAGTAGTCGAAGTCTGAGGCCAGCCGACTGGGTTCCAACGTAGACGACGGCGTGGCCCAGGAATGTGATGATAGAGGCGGCGGCCAGCAGCAGCGCGCGCAGGTAGGTGCGCCGATTGGCGGCCGCCACGCAGTTGGCTATGAAGAGGCAGTGGTGGCTGTAGCCGCGGTAGCAGCGACCGCAGAGTCGGCAGTGGTGGTCGGTGTCTGACTGCTGCACCTGTCAGTCAACCACGGCACGTCACTGTACATGCAGCACATCACCGGCACCTGCCCGTCAACCACGGCACGTCACTGTACATGCAGCACATCACCGGCACCTGTCAGTCAACCACGGCACGTCACTGTACATGCAGCACATCACCGGCACCTGCCCGTCAACCACGGCACGTCACTGTACATGCAGCACATCACCGGCACCTGTCAGTCAACCACGGCACGTCACTGTACATGCAGCACATCACCGCCACCTGTCAGTCAACCACGGCACGTCACTGTACATGCAGCACATCACCGCCACCTGTCCGTCAACCACGGCACGTCACTGTACATGCAGCACATCACCGGCACCTGTCAGTCAACCACGGCACGTCACTGTACATGCAGCACATCACCGGCACCTGTCAGTCAACCACGGCACGTCACTGTACATGCAGCACATCACCGCCACCTGTCCATCAACCACGGCACGTCACTGTACATGCAGCACATCACCGCCACCTGTCCGTCAACCACGGCACGTCACTGTACATGCAGCACATCACCGGCACCTGTCAGTCAACCACGGCACGTCACTGTACATGCAGCACATCACCGCCACCTGTCCGTCAACCACGGCAGGTCACTGTACATGCAGCACATCACCGTCACCTGTCAGTCAACCACGGCACGTCACTGTACATGCAACACATCACCGCCACCTGTCCATCAACCACGGCACGTCACTGTACATGCAGCACATCACCGCCACCTGTCCGTCAACCACGGCAGGTCACTGTACATGCAGCACATCACCGTCACCTGTCAGTCAACCACGGCACGTCACTGTACATGCAACACATCACCGCCACCTGTCCATCAACCACGGCACGTCACTGTACATGCAGCACATCACCGCCACCTGTCCGTCAACCACGGCACGTCACTGTACATGCAGCACATCACCGCCACCTGTCCGTCAACCACGGCACGTCACTGTACATGCAGCACATCACCGCCACCTGTCCGTCAACCACGGCACGTCACTGTACATGCAGCACATCACAGCCACCTGTCCATCAACCACGGCACGTCACTGTACATGCAGCACATCACCGCCACCTGTCCGTCAACCACGGCAGGTCACTGTACATGCAGCACATCACCGTCACCTGTCAGTCAACCACGGTACGTCACTGTACATGCAGCACATCACCGCCACCTGTCCGTCAACCACGGTACGTCACTGTACATGCAGCACATCACCGCCACCTGTCCGTCAACCACGGCACGTCACTGTACATGCAGCACATCACCGGCACCTGTCAGTCAACCACGGCACGTCATTGTACATGCAGCACATCACCGCCACCTGTCAGTCAACCACGGCACGTCACTGTACATGCAGCACATCACCGCCACCTGTCCGTCAACTACGGCACGTCACTGTACATGCAGCACATCACCGGCACCTGTCAGTCAACCACGGCACGTCACTGTACATGCAGCACATCACCGCCACCTGTCCGTCAACCACGGCAGGTCACTGTACATGCAGCACATCACCGTCACCTGTCAGTCAACCACGGCACGTCACTGTACATGCAACACATCACCGCCACCTGTCCATCAACCACGGCACGTCACTGTACATGCAGCACATCACCGCCACCTGTCCGTCAACCACGGCAGGTCACTGTACATGCAGCACATCACCGTCACCTGTCAGTCAACCACGGCACGTCACTGTACATGCAACACATCACCGCCACCTGTCCGTCAACCACGGCAGGTCACTGTACATGCAGCACATCACCGTCACCTGTCAGTCAACCACGGCACGTCACTGTACATGCAGCACATCACCGTCACCTGTCAGTCAACCACGGCACGTCACTGTACATGCAGCACATCACCGCCACCTGTCCGTCAACCACGGCAGGTCACTGTACATGCAGCACATCACCGTCACCTGTCAGTCAACCACGGCACGTCACTGTACATGCAACACATCACCGCCACCTGTCCGTCAACTACGGCACGTCACTGTACATGCAGCACATCACCGCCACCTGTCAGTCAACCACGGCACGTCACTGTACATGCAGCACATCACCGCCACCTGTCCGTCAACCACGGCACGTCACTGTACATGCAGCACATCACCGCCACCTGTCAGTCAACCACGGCACGTCACTGTACATGCAGCACGTCACCGCCACCTGTCCGTCAACCACGGCACGTCACTGTACATGCAGCACATCACCGCCACCTGTCCGTCAACCACGGCACGTCACTGTACATGCAACACATCACCGCCACCTGTCCATCAACCACGGCACGTCACTGTACATGCAGCACATCACCGCCACCTGTCCATCAACCACGGCACGTCACTGTACATGCAGCACATCACCGGCACCTGCCCATAAACCACGGTACGTCACTGCACATGCAGCACATCACCGGCACCTGTCAGTCAACCACGGCACGTCACTGTACATGCAGCACATCACCGCCACCTGTCAGTCAACCACGGCACGTCACTGTACATGCAGCACATCACCGCCACCTGTCAGTCAACCACGGCACGTCACTGTACATGCAGCACATCACCGCCACCTGTCCATCAACCACGGCACGTCACTGTACATGCAGCACATCACCGGCACCTGCCCATAAACCACGGTACGTCACTGCACATGCAGCACATCACCGGCACCTGTCAGTCAACCACGGCACGTCACTGTACATGCAGCACATCACCGCCACCTGCCCATAAACCACGGTACGTCACTGCACATGCAGCACATCACCGGCACCTGTCCGTCAACAGCGGCACGGCACTGCACATGCAGTACATCACCAGCACCTGATAGTCATATACAAGATGGTAATGTGCCGAAACGTCAGTAATTTTATCTGCTTAATTGCAAGCATGGCAATGGGCAGCGTCATATTTTTATACTTAGCCTGACCTAATTTGTCAACCTGGCATTCAACACAAAACTTCAAGCTTAGGTATTCCTAATGAAACAGCGGCTTCAGCTTTCATCACGCATGGAGCTACCAGAGCAATGGCACCCAACACTCGGCTATCATGATGAACCTTCGTCAACCGAAACACGCTTGGAATCAAACGCGTGCGAGTATTTAGCGGCACATCTGCGGCTGGCTTACCCTGCAGAGTGGACAGAAGGCGAGCTGGCCGGTCTTGGAGGCGGCCACGCGACGGAGAGTGGCGGCCAGGTCGGTGGCGGGCGGTAACGTGCCCGGATCACTGGTTACTACAGCGTAGTACCAGAACACGAACGCCGCCGCTACACATACTGATAGGGCCGTCAGCGGGCCGCTCACCAGCAGGTCTGACACGCGGTCAGGAGATCAGCCGTCACACCTAATGACAGGGCCGTCAGCGGGCCGCTCACCAGCAGGTCTGACACGCGGCCAGGAGATAGCCGTCACACCTAATGACAGGGCCGTCAGCGGGCCGCTCACCAGCAGGTCTGACACGCGGCCAGGAGATCAGCCGTCACACCTAATGACAGGGCCGTCAGCGGGCCGCTCACCAGCAGGTCTGACACGCGGCCAGGAGATCAGCCGTCACACCTAATGACAGGGCCGTCAGCGGGCCGCTCACCAGCAGGTCTGACACGCGGTCAGGAGATCAGCCGTCACACCTAATGACAGGGCCGTCAGCGGGCCGCTCACCAGCAGGTCTGACACGCGGCCAGGAGATCAGCCGTCACACCTAATGACAGGGCCGTCAGCGGGCCGCTCACCAGCAGGTCTGACACGCGGCCAGGAGATCAGCCGTCACACCTAATGACAGGGCCGTTAGCGGGCCGCTCACCAGCAGGTCTGACACGCGGTCAGGAGATCAGCCGTCACACCTAATGACAGGGCCGTCAGCGGGCCGCTCACCAGCAGGTCTGACACGCGGTCAGGAGATCAGCCGTCACACCTAATGACAGGGCCGTTAGCGGGCCGCTCACCAGCAGGTCTGACACGCGGTCAGGAGATCAGCCGTCACACCTAATTACAGGGCCGTCAGCGGGCCGCTCACCAGCAGGTCTGACACGCGGTCAGGAGATCAGCCGTCACACCTAATGACAGGGCCGTCAGCGGCCGCTCACCAGCAGGTCTGACACGCGGCCAGGAGATAGCCGTCACACCTAATGACAGGGCCGTCAGCGGGCCGCTCACCAGCAGGTCTGACACGCGGCCAGGAGATCAGCCGTCACACCTAATGACAGGGCCGTCAGCGGGCCGCTCACCAGCAGGTCTGACACGCGGCCAGGAGATCAGCCGTCACACCTAATGACAGGGCCGTCAGCGGGCCGCTCACCAGCAGGTCTGACACGCGGTCAGGAGATCAGCCGTCACACCTAATGACAGGGCCGTCAGCGGGCCGCTCACCAGCAGGTCTGACACGCGGTCAGGAGATCAGCCGTCACACCTAATGACAGGGCCGTTAGCGGGCCGCTCACCAGCAGGTCTGACACGCGGTCAGGAGATCAGCCGTCACACCTAATTACAGGGCCGTCAGCGGGCCGCTCACCAGCAGGTCTGACACGCGGCCAGGAGATCAGCCGTCACACCTAATGACAGGGCCGTCAGCGGGCCGCTCACCAGCAGGTCTGACACGCGGCCAGGAGATCAGCCGTCACACCTAATGACAGGGCCGTCAGCGGGCCGCTCACCAGCAGGTCTGACACGCGGCCAGGAGATCAGCCGTCACACCTAATGACAGGGCCGTCAGCGGGCCGCTCACCAGCAGGTCTGACACGCGGCCAGGAGATCAGCCGTCACACCTAATGACACGGCCGTCCGCGGCCCAATCACCAGCAGGTCTGACACGCGGTCAAGAGATCAACCGTCATGCATTTGACGTCACAGCTGTGTCAAGCCATACGAACAGCTCGTTTCAAATACGCACTCCTAAGAAAATATGGGTTGTGAAATTCCTCGGCGCCACGTGTGGTGCACTGCTCCTCTGATATTTATTAGCGTAAACAGCTGTCGTGAGACGTTCTTTAAAAGTTGGTATATTGCACCGGGAAACCAATGGCACTGTTCAAAATACGCCATCAATGATCACCCACCATGTCTCACGGCCTGACCAGTTCCCCTTTATTCGAACTGTCGTAAGTTAAGCGCCAAGCCATGAAACCAATACACCCGAGCGATAAATGCGTGTATATCCTTATACTCACTGCCGTTCAAAATGGCTTACCATGTTACCTTGGACAACCACAATTACTATTGGGACAATCGCCCTCCTATTAGTAATTGCCCATATATTATAAGACATCGTTTTAACGGTGAATTACGCACATGGGAAAAGGTTATCGCGACTGTCTCATGCATATTCCGAACCTATCTAACCAATCAGAAATATATAGACCAGCTAACTTCTGTTCTTATCCTAACATCCTTGAAATAAAATCGGCAATTCTTTCGGGACCATATCTGTCCTACTTTGACATATGCGAAATTCTTGGCGAAAGATACAGTGGAACAATTTGTGAATATGTCGTGTGCATACTTGCTAACTACACATAGCCACCAGCACCAGTGTAAAAGGATACGACTTTTCATGCTTAAGAACGCGGCTGCTACAGACGCGACTACTAGGGCGACCACAGCTCCGATCGCGGCAGGATTTGGCCACCTGAAGTCAGAGGCATCACAGGCATCAACATCAGCACCGCAAACTGGCTCGATGACGATAAGTTTGCGAGATATTGCTACTTTGGGGATATTCACTCCCAGCCCAGCCCCAGCCCCGACACAGATTTAGGGACCGGGTCCGACAGCGCTCTTCGACTCCTCTCCATCACCGGGTGAAAACTCTCCGGTTGTTAGATATTTGAGTTTAAGGGCGCTCGACCAAAGCGTGATTATTTAGCGCCCACTTTCCGGTCGTTCGGACTGGACTTCAAGCTACCGGGCTCGAAAGTAAATATATTTAAGTATTTCTTGTGTTTTGAAAGGTTGATCTGCTCACTGGCGCATCTCCATTTGCCTAAAAAGTAAGACTTTCATGATTTTAGGCAACGGATTCGCACAATCAGCTCGAAGTTTTTCCAGGATTTCAGGGCATGCAAATTAGTATTATCTGTTATTAGGCATAGCGATGTCAGGTCACTTAAGGAATTAGCTGCGACCAAGTATCTTTGCAACCAAACCGGACAGGTGGGGGAGTTGTGATTTCGGATACAGATTGCATGCTAGCAAAATGTTCGATATCCTCTCTGATGTCACGAAGTTTATTGAGATTAAAGATTAGACAATTAGGCAGTGCGTCCAAATTCACTTTTCATTTGAGCATCAGATGTAAAGAAACATCTCTCAATTTTGCTATTCAAGATGTAACTAAAATGTCGAGTGCTACATAATGCATCGAGTATGCAACTGCATAACATGGTTCTAGGTCTGGGTACAGCTCAGCATCATCTTAAAACCTATAAGCGACTTTCATGGAGCGACCATTGAAGCGCACCATGAAGCGACGTAAGCGACAATTGAAGGCCATCCATGTCAGTTCTGCTTAATTATGAGGCACGCAATTCTTGGGTGCACCGATATAGACCGTGGAAGATGTAAACAAAAGGATGGCAAGCTGTAAATAATTGTCCTTATATGTGTTGTTTTCCACTCAAACTTCCCAATTTAGACCCACCGTTCATAAGGCCATCCGACATGCCGAACACAGAACATACATGCTCTTGTTCAAGCTTTAGAATGAGCTAACCATGATACCTGGCTTTGCGCACGATATCTATGTGTCAGGCGGAATCCCGAGTGCCCCTTATGGCCAGCAAAAGGTTCTCAGGTTGACGATCCTATTGCGGCCGATTTTTTTGCTGCTTGTGGCATTGCAACATACAATCTTGCTACACATTTGGTTCCTGTTCTGGCACCCCCTCCCCCTTCCCCTGCCCAGAACGAGTACACTGTCCCTGATTCGCATCACTATGTCCATAATATTTTGAAGCTCAAGGTTCATGGCAGTCTGTTCATGATCAGTTTCGACTTTGAGCCTTTTGACGAATATTTCCATAACTGAGGTCATCGACATATGCATGAACGCAGTCGATATGCCTTGACACAACCAGTGCGGTCATTGGCATAATTGTCCAATGTTTCCGGTTCCTCCTTGAGCTAGCTGTGCTGAATTCGTACTTCATCTTCAATGCCAAGTTTTATAAGCGGAAAGATAGCGTAGGATACCAGCCGCTCCGACGATTACTGTCATTGTGTCGATATATTGGCATGTGTCATCATGAAAAGATTCAACCCGACATGTGTTCCACAGAATTTCGACCTATTTACTACCGTCGCTTCGGTTGGCTATTCTCTTCTTATATTCAGACAGAAAATGCACGCCAAGCGTTTCTTGAAATATCCCAACGATCAGCATCAGGACGTCGGAATTACGAAGGAAGTCGAGGTCAGTGACACTTTCTTTTCTTGATAAAAAAAAATTGTCAGAGAAGGAAGCTGCCTTCGCAGCTCAGCTTACCGCAAACCCACATTCAAGGAAGCATTATCCTTATATGGGCTCGAAAATTGTTATCAGAAGTCGTTTTCTATTGGCTCACTGTTCAAGTGCAAGGACCAAATCCCAAAATGCTCTCAATCTGCATGCATTCATCGCTTTTGCTGTGATCCGTGCGTGTCATCTTACGCTGGATCAACCCAGCGTATTTTACACTGGAGGGTGTAACAGCATCGTGGCAGGTCGGACCGAGCCAGGCAGTCGTTGTCTAACCCTGATCAATGAGTTGTGCGTAACCATTCCTTTTCCTGTGACGAGAAGTTTTCTATGGATCATTTTGCCATTCTTGGTAGGGTTGTGAACACATTAGGCCTGAGGATCCTTGATCTTTATACATTTTAAGAATAAAATGCCAGCTAAACTGCACTGCATCGTTTTTCTGCTAAGCATCGTCTTGTAAATCTGGCCAAAGGGCTGAATGGATGTGTGATTAGGTATCGTTTTACTAACGGTTTAACCGTTTCATGTTGTATGTCTGCACCCTGTTCCATCCGATCCGATAATAACTTAGCGTACAATTTCGATATTATTTTGCGTGGTGAGATACATACATATATACGTATTCATGCATGCATGCACGTCTGTGTGGTATGCAGCAAAACTGCTGCAGCGGCCGTCGATTCAGTGGAAGTTGGTGGCCATTACGAGCAGGTTACGTCTTCACTAGCAGCGACTGCATGCCGTCCGCTATGCGGCGCCACCCAGAAGACGAACGGACACAGGCAGGTCCTGACCGGCTGGGGTGGTGAAGTCGGTGACTCTGGCCACGGAGGGTCCAGAGAGCGGCCGTCACCAGGACGGGGTTGAGCAGCGGTGCCCACGGCTCTGGCGACAGGCGACACAGCAGCAGGCTGGCCGCCGCCGTCACAGGCAGGTCCTCACCAGCTGGGGTGGTGCAGTCGGTGACTCTGGCCACGGAGGGTCCAGAGAGCGGCCGTCACCAGGGCGGGGTTGAGCAGCGGTGCCCACGGCTCTGGCGACAGGCGACACAGCAGCAGGCTGGCCGCCGCCGTCAGCGTCGGCCGGGCCAGCTGCAGCCGCCAGACGGACCGCGGCGACCGCACGGCGCGCCCCGCCGCCAGACGCGAGTACCACGCCGCCAGATACCGGGCCGCCTGCGACCTGGGTCAGGGCGGTGTCATGTCGCAGGGTACCGGGCCACCTGCGACCTGGACCAGGGGATGGTGTCATGTCACAGGGTACCGGGCCACCTGCGACCTGGACCAGGGGATGGTGTCATGTCACAGGGTACCGGGCCACCTGCGACCTGGACCAGGGGGCGGTGTCATGTCACAGGGTACCGGGCTACCTGCGGCCTGGACCAGGGGGCGGTGTCATGTCACAGGGTACCGGGTCACCTGCGACCTGGACTAGGGGATGGTGTCATGTCACAGAGTACCGGGCCATCTGCGACCTGGACCAGGGGGCGGTGTCATGTCACAGGGTACCGGGCCACCTGCGGCCTGGACCAGGGGGCGGTGTCATGTCACAGGGTACCGGGCCACCTGCGACCTGGACCAGGGGATGGTGTCATGTCACAGGGTACCGGGCCACCTGCGACCTGGACCAGGGGGCGGTGTCATGTCACAGGGTACCGGGCCACCTGCGACCTGGACCAGGGGATGGTGTCATGTCACAGGGTACCGGGCCACCTGCGACCTGGACCAGGGGGCGGTGTCATGTCACAGGGTACCGGGCCATCTGCGGCCTGGACCAGGGGGCGGTGTCATGTCACAGGGTACCGGGCCATCTGCGGCCTGGACCAGGGGACGGTGTCATGTTACAGGGTACCGGGCCACCTGCGACCTGGACCAGGGGGCGGTGTCATGTCACAGGGTACCGGGCCATCTGCGGCCTGGACCAGGGGGCGGTGTCATGTCACAGGGTACCGGGCTACCTGCGGCCTGGACTAGGGGATGGTGTCATGTCACAGAGTACCGGGCCATCTGCAGCCTGGGTCAGGGCGGTGTCATGTCGCAGAGTACCGGGCCACTTGAGGCCTGGACTAGGGGGCGATGTCATGTCACAAGGGATCAAACCACCTGTGACCTGGACCACGGGGACCATGCCACGTCACAGCTGGTCAGACATGAGATCGTGGGAGGGTATACTTGAAACTCGTTTAACAGAGGGATGTGCTCACAACAATCAGAATCGATACCAGAATGAGAACAACTGAGCTCAGCAGCTGTCAGGAATTCTGGACTCAGAACTTAGCTCTATCGTGCACTCAAGTACATTATCCCATTGAGAACACTTTAAAAAGAGATACAAAGGGATGCTGGTGTTGGTTCACTTATGGGCTACATTTGTGCTACACAGGTGTAGCCTGGCTTCTCCACACAGGCTGTGTAGGGAAGCTGACATTGGCACCCGAGCTTAAGTTAACGGTACCGGGTTAGCTCAGTTGTCCCTGGTACCTGGAGGACGAAGCCAAAGCCAACTGGTGCGGCACCTGGCCTGCACTGTTGGTGGTCTTCAGCAAGTCGGCACCGCCTCTGGTCACCACCAGCCAGCACACGTGCACGTGGCAGCCACGTGCCGCGTGGTGTAGAGCCGTCTCGCCGTGGTGGTCAGCCTTCATCAGAGACGGTCTGAGATGAACGGGTGAGGTCATATACAGTACGACGTACACATAGTACCACAAGCCGGCAGACAGTGGGGGCAGTACGACGGCTAAAGGATCGGCTACAGTCAGGTGGAGGCTTTAGAGCGCATCGACTGCATTGGTCATGTATCTAGTTATCTGGGGACAACAATATCACCGGTAAAGGGTCGTGCAGACACATGGGGACAACAACAGGGCAAAGGGATCATCTACAGTCACGTGGGGACAACAATATCACCGGTAAGGGGTCGTGCGGACACGTGGGGACAGTACCAGGGCCAAGGGCTCGTTTACAGTCACGTGGGGACAGCATCACCGGTAAAGGGTCGTGGAGACACGTGGGGACAGTAAACGGCCAAAGGATCGGCTATATTTTCGTGGGAACAATATCACCGGAAAAGGGTCGTGCAAACGCGTGGGGACAGTAACACGGTCAAGGGATCGTTTACAGTCACATGGGGACCATATTACCGGTAAAGGGTCGTGCACAGACACGTGGGGACAGTACCACAGCCAAAGAATAGGCTATATTTACGTGGGAGCAATATCACCGTAAAGGGTCGATTGCAGATTGCAACACAAATAGTCCAAGCAACCGCACGCTCCAGCGAACACTGCATGCATAGATTCCCCTCTCGCATGTGATAAATTAGGCCTACGAAAGTTTATCACCATTGTGATTGTGCTGCACTGCATAGCACTGCATCTGAATTTGTTGCATAAACAAACATAAAAACAGCAGTCTAGCATGGAACGAAGCGTTAGTCGGTATCGGGCAGTGGACTGACTTAGCCTCGACCATGAGGTACTCGAGTGCGGAGACATGTCCGCCGCCTGCAGCCAGCATCAGGCCGGTCCTACCGTCAGCATCCTGCACGTCCAATGGCAGGCCCGACACCTCTCGCAGGTACTGCAACACCGTCCTGAGGATACATATGGCTGTGTCATCACAGCCACAAGGCAATGGTACCTGTATCAGTGGCTCAGGCAGAAGCTACAACTGCATACCATTGAGAACATCGAGGCTACTGATTCGCGTAAGTGCTATCGTCCTGTCCTTGTAAATGGCAGATAATTATCGGGCCTTCCCCGGCAAACGAATAGAACTGCCTTGGAACTAAATCCCGTCAAATTTCTTTAAACATTTTGTGCCTCATGTAGCCGAAACTTCAAGATGACTTCTTATTAGGCATATTACCACCAAAGGAATGCTCGTTAGTGTTCTGGTTGCGCGTATCCTGCCGCTAATGGTTTTGGAGACGTGAGTCCAGGCTCGCGAATCCGATATCGCTCCAGCCCATGGGCTTGTCCGATCATTTGACGATTCAGCCACACACACCACGCATGTGTGTCTTTTAACTTTTAACGGCACATTGCATTGCTGTAACAATGCTGACTAAGTGAACATACAACAGTTTCCAATCTGCATTTTTGTGAAATAGAGGTAGCTAAATTGATTTTCATACGCGTCTATCAACGTGTTTGCCTATGTCGATTACACAGCACGAATGAACATTTCAGGGATCTTTATGAACACATCCTTTTTCACATAGCACTGACCTCATATGTCAATTTGAATCAAAACTTTTCAGTGTGCCAGCAAACAATGAAACCCAAGCAATGTAAAACTGACAGAACCATATTCTTTATGAGCGAGCTGCACATGGGGAGTTTACAATACAGTTTTGCGTCGGCAAGCAATACATGCACGCCGCCTCGATAGGTCGGTTGGCTAGAGTGTCGGTCTGTGTTGGTCTCCTCTGTCCTGGAAATGCTGGGAAGGAGTCGCCACACGCGCCCAAATTTGGCTCCCCGTTGGGAGAGCCGGCTGATAACTGGCGCCACCAGACAGCCCGGTCGTCTATTGCTCAGCTTTGTGAAGAATCATTTAATCGTATGTATAATGCATGGATACTATTTTAAACCTTCAACATGTTTTTCTTCTGCGAAATAATGCAGGTAAGTAAAGCATACAGCAAGCATTTTGGGCTTCAGTATATTCACATATCTTCACATATAGCTTACCATGCGTGTATCTAAAGGTACTTCGGCAATAATGTAATGTGTGCACTTTCACGACAAGCTAGACAAAGTGAATTTTACCCGGTTGGCTCAGACCAGTTTCCACTACCACAATCACCAGGTGGATACAACTTGTCAGACCCGCTTGACCGGTACGATCCAAGATCGTAAGACCTAAGAGGCGGATCAAGTTCACGCTGCATGTTGTTGCAGGCAGCGATGCGCTGCACTGTGTCGTGTTGAGCAATTGATCCGTAGGAGTATCCGTAATTACGAGTATCGGAGTAATCTGAATCCGCAGGAGCAGGGGCGCAGTTTGAAGGCCCGTACGTCACTCACAGGCGTCCGGCGGCGGCGGCTGTGATCACACAACCGACACCACGGTCGTCCCTGTGGCTAACGTCGGCCCCAGAAGTCACCAGCTGGTGCACCGTCCACAGCTGACCGCTGTGACAGGCGGCCAACAGCGGTGTCTGACCTGCAACACGGCCCATACGTGCACACGCCTGCCACTCGGCGCTAATAGACAGAAATCAAGCGGGCCAAAACAGCTTCACAATTCATTCACCAGCTTGGTTACCGAATTCACAAAACAATTGATAATCACCGAAATCAAATTTGTTTGCGGTGATATTAGAAGCATTTTCCTAGGAACAACAGTTCTTCAGATCCGCTCTTAATTGCAAGTCAGATGAAATTGTGAACAAATATCTTAGTAGTTTCTTCAAGAGATGCATACTTTTGAAGTGTTCAGGATACTAAAGGCGACGAGAAGGATTGAAACTAACATCAAGCAAAACTGATATTCTTGCTTTTAAAAATATGTATTCCATGAAAATGTCTGCTCACCTGTATAATCGGGTTCGTCAGAAAACCCATTATTCTCCAATATGGCTCCCACTGCAGCCACATTTCCGGACAAAATCGCATGGTGAAGAACCGATTTGCCATCTGAAAATTGTTCACTCGTCAAAATATTACATCGCAGCATAATCCACTCCAAAAAGTATGCAACTAAACAGCGTCTGGAAATTGTACCTTCATCAATGTATTACATCCCAGTACAATCCACAACAACTAAGATGCTTAAAAGACAGTAATCACAACCGTGCAATTGACATCTCGATTAGCTACCCTTGTTTGTTCCTGCTTCTCTATCTTACCCCTCTTCGTCGCAATATATTGCGACGCTACGACTTCATCACAGCTGGGCAGTGGCGTTTACGGTACACCATTTAGACTCGCAAACAATGCACACAATACTACACACCACCACCTACATCACCAGTGTCTGGTACACAATACTACACACCACCACCGACATCACCAGTGTCTGGAACACAATACTACACACCACCACCTACATCACCAGTGTCTGGTACACAATACTACACACCACCACCTACATCACCAGTGTCTGGTACGCACCAATGCATGCAGAATAAGCGCCTTAGCAAGTATGAAGCGATGCGCCGCGTACCCTGACGTACAGTGTATCCAACACCAGCGGAGGCTATGCACATACTGGGCACCCCTCCGTCAAATTGCGAACAAACGCCTCGATTTCGCGGCAGCATCCGGCGCTCCGACATCACAACCACTGGCTGCTTTAGACTTGCCACCCCACCCCCCTCTACAGATGGACCTAAGGCCTGCCCGCATCAGTGAGCAGGCTGCTGATGACTTGTCAATCTCGCCGGCCCAGTGAGTGGACCTCTAGTTCCAATCCACACCGGTACCGTGGACATCGACTCAACTGTTCGACAGAACACCCAGCGTCTATTTGCTACACTCGGTGGGAACATGGCGTAATGCCACCGGTCATAGCACCACCATGCGACGCGCTGCCACAAGACATGCGCAGCGAACGCTTGTTCTTACTCGGGTCGATTTTAGTGGGAAGTGCGATGCTCTGTATAGCAGTAGGGATGATTTTGATGTTAGCATGACTTGAGCCCATTTTGAGCGTTACCGGTCACAGTAGCGCCCCATCCGACGCCACAATCTGAACGTCAACATTACCGAAGTTGATGGACCAGCCACAAAGCTAGGAAGGCAATCACCGTACAATTTTCAATGACTCCTTTACATACGCTATTATGTGATGCACAAGTGTCGATTAATAATGTAATCTGCATAACTACGGATAGGATTGCGGCCGGTCCCCATGATTAATGCATCGCGTAGCGCAATGTGGTGGGTCAAGCTCAGTTATTACTGGGAATGGGCTTAACTGTGGGCTTAACTCAGAGATGACTGGCCGTGGGATTAGCTTCACTTTACATGTACTTGTAGCTATAGGAATGCAGATGCTCTTTCGACGCTTTACACGCCGGTATCCACCAAACTTATATTTTTATTCTATTTTGCTAATGTTTTGTACTTTTTGCTATTCTTTAATTTTTATTATTTTTCCGTCGGAAGACGTTCACACCGAGCGACCCTCTAGCGATATGCAAGTTGTCCACATCCCTGTTGTGGCAAGTCCGGATTGTCTGTGGACCTGCGGAAGTCACACTCTTGTGGGTGGTTCGGTTCTACCCGAGTTCGCTGAAGGGCACGATGCACACTCGAGGAAGTCTGAACGAGAACTGTATTGGCATTTCCGCGCTCAGATGAGGGGACGACTGCGGCGATATCTATTGGTTACTAACTCAACCACTGCACCCCCTCATTAGTCATTTACTGTGCAATGCACCTATGTGTAATGCGACTGAACGAAATTATTAACACTTCTGCACCAAAACACTTAATCGGCAGATTTGAGCCAAACAAAAGTAAACAACATTTATATCACAGGGTACCACCACGGATAATAGTAAACGGATAGGAAACTCACCGGAATCGGCGACCAAGGACGGGCTATTGCCACCTAGCGGTTGGAGGCCGAAGCTAATCCTGGATAGGATATTGTTTGATTCCAGCAGCACATACCCGCGTTGGAGAGTAAAGCGTGGTTTAGTTTCGGCGAATTTCCGCTTTTTGGAGAAGCTAGGGAACTGTGATTCTGCTGCATGGAACTCTGTGGCGGTAAGGAATTAATTAAAAACATCTCTGCCTTCATTTCTTTGTTTCAGGGCGCATTTAAACGCATGGCGTGGTGTACTACGTTTATGGCGCGTTGTGTGTGTTTTGGGGAGCAACTTATGTGCTTTGGATCAAGTGAAGCATGTAATTTTCCATTGCATTGCCCGGCAATGCAATGGAGTTGTTTCCATTGCATTGCATTGGGGAGGGGGGTTGTTACCTACCCTCCGGCCGGGGAGGTGGGTAGGTTACCTACCCCTCCCCATATACATAACGGCATCGGATAGATTGGGTGATTCTAAGAAGGAATTGGTTCAGTCCTTTTTTGATCCGAGGTCAACGTAGAGATCGCATCAGGTCAAACAAAAAGAAATTGATAGCGCAGGCGGCACAAAGACTTCAAGAACTATAGTGCACAATTATTATTCCACCGCACGGCCAAAACTGATTTGTAGATCAATTTAGTCCTTGACCTATAATGACCTGAGGTGACGGTTCAAAATTTGATAAACCGGAGGCAAATGAAGCCAGTTTACCATATTATCACACATGTTATCGGCACTGCATAGGTCACTGACCTAGGATGACCTGCACCTGACATTCGCCACACCAAATATGTATCCAACGCATGGTACTGACAATTTTATAGCTTTTGCGATAAATTTGTCATGTGATTTCAAAGGTCAAAGTCAATTTCCAGGTGAAGTCGGTCGGAGACCTATGATGACCTTGTTAGGGTCATTATGGTAAGGTATGCTTCAAAGTGTGTAATGGTTATTGAGAACGATATGCAATCTGTTGATCGATCGTGCATCTATATTGTCACAATATGCGAGATTTTCCGCAGTTTGGTCCGACATGCTGCCACTAAAAGTGTTGTAGATCATTGACCTGGCATGAGCTTGACCTGATAATTTTGGAGGATGTGTCAAATTGATGTAGCTTAACACGCGCACTGGAGGGGGGGGGCGAAATCCGCCCACCCCTCCGGTTTTTCGCAAATAACTGCAGATTTTACCGGTCGATATACGCGATTTTCGGTGTACCTGCTTAAATATGAACGGCGCGTCGTTTAAAGCAAGAAAAATGGAAATCGCCCGAAAATTTTTCAAGTTAGGGGGCGCTAAAGTCAAAAAATGTTATAGCGCCAGACCACAAAAATCGGCGCAGACGCGCTCCCAGTATACTGACAAAAGGGAAGTGTTCTAGGCAACACTAGGGACTTGTTTGATGCATATTGATATGCTGTATAGTTTCAAGGTCATGTTAGGTCACTAAGGTCAAGTCAGGTCAAGTTCATGACAGGCTAATGGAACCAAACTTGATGAACTGGAATGTTGCCATAAATGGACTACTGGTTGTCATTTGTACTGTTTATCATTGCGTTTCCCTACTTTATTCATGTACTTCACTCCCTTCTTCACGAAGCCGATTGCTCCGAGCTGCCCGACGGAGCAGTCGGGCGGGCGGCCGGTTCCGGTAACTGGAACAGGTAACTGACCTGATAAAGTGGTGCTATGTAGGTGACCTGAGGTCAAATGTTGGGTCTATCATCTGCATTGCATCATTAGTAATGTCCAAAACATCATTGATGCCCATTTTTGAGCATTTAAACACAATCACAGCGATCCATAACGATGACAAGCCAAGCCACTGCAAAACCGGAAAATTTTGCAAATCTGACCTCATTTGACCTTGAAGATATTGACCTAAGGTCACGAAAATTGCACACAATAGAGTTCACTACCGTGCCCCTCCACCCTGCGAATTTCGTTCCTCCAGCTTTACTAGGAGCCGAGATCTTAGGGGGGGGGGCGGAATCCGCCCCCCCCTCCAGTGCGCGTAATTCTCAGAGGCCCTCCAGGGCGCGTGTTAAGGTACTGTAAATTTCAGAGCTCTAGTGCAAACCGCTTTTTGGGTATGGTACGAAACGTCACGGGGGGGGATAGGTATTTACCCACCCACCCGGGCGTGCGAGGGTTAACATGGGAGACGTGAGCTGCAATGGGGTCATGCAGGGGGCCCCTGACAGTTCCTCGGAGGGCTCCAATGGCTGTTCCGGGGCCCCTCGGCCCAATCAATATTCATCATGTGCTCCTATGCCTGCTCAGGGTCCCCTCGTTTGTCAAAGAATATACCTCAGGGGTAAATGTGACTGCCAGGGCCAATCAGCCAATCGGTCTTTGGCCAATCAGCAGTTTTTTTTTGTGTGAGGGGGGGGGGGGAAGGGGCATCGGAATGGAATTGGCCTGCCTCAGACGAGTCCCAGGCATATATGGTTGGAATGGGAGGGGGGGGGGGGGGCAGGTGCCCTCCCTTGTTTTTTCTGCCCGCTCTCATGACACTCCGCTTCCCTCAGTTAGTCGGCACAGGTTAGTTGGTCACGAGCTTCATGGTTCTATACGGCGGCCGAAGGGATGGCGGCTACTGGAGTATGCGTCCCGGGCTGGCGCCCAAGGTGCAGTATTTTTTTTTCAAACGACGCGTGGTAGAAGGCCGATTCAGCTATATTTCCCCATCCCGTCAAGCTTTTTCGATGGGGTGTCCTTCGCATCACCAATCGAGGATTACTTCTCCGATCGTCCGATAGATGTCGCTAGTATCGGTCGGTGGTCGCAAACATCAAAGTGCCGCCCGAGAGTTTCCGATCCGTTTACTATTATCCGTGGTACCACCATCCACACACACATTACGGCCCCACCCCCTCACCAGTCCGGCTACGCACAACGCATCACCTCTATGAGGCGCTGTGGGCGCCGGCGCAAGCGATCGGATCGTCGCGGCGCACCCACGGCGGCGGTCGGCGGCGGCGCCGGGTGCGCAGGCTGGGACGGAGGTGGATGTAGCAACGCGGCCGGCGACGATACCGACTCGACCTCGCCTGGCGTGGTACGGGCGTATTGCTGACGTAGGTGACGTCTGCTCCGTGTTAGTACTTTTCCACCTCGATCTCATCTGCCAGTCGAGGGATTTTGCAGCGCCAACTGGCTGCCGACCTGAAGCCCCGGTAGATCGCGCGCGCGCTGATTGTAGTGGGCTTCCACCCGGTCTCGGTGAGTAGCTTCAGCATCATCGGCGGTGCGCTGTCAGCATCCAGCGAAGTATCGTATGTGTGTCGGCAACATGTCCTGTACAGGGTGTCCGAACAAGATTTGTACTGGAGAACGGCCATTCGGTCCCGGGGAGTTACGGTGCTGCAGCACACCGCGCACCCAAGCGTCCGGATCAAGGGCTGAGGAGCGCTCATCCCAGCATCGTCTGATGAGCGTTGACGTGTGCTTCACGGCAGCCTCCGCCCGTCCGTTTGACTGCGAGTGGAGGGTTGAAGAGACGTGATGCTGCGCAGCCCATCGTGACAGGAACTGCTGAACAATCGGGCGGTGAATTGTGGGCCACCGTCCGACCAGGGAATCTCCGGTACGCCGGCGATGCAGAATATGCCCCGTAACTCTGTCGCAAGCCTGGCCGCAGTGGCATTAGTGCCAAGCGTCGGCACCACCTGCCAGCCAGAGTATGGGTCAACTGCGACGAGGAAGTACTGCCCAGCGTACTGACTTAAGTCAGCACAGGAGTTAAGTGCTGGAAGGGACGACTGGCGGACTCGTGACGGCGGTACATCTCCCTTTGGAGGGACGGCAGATCTCTTTGGCACGGCCGGCAGGTCCTGGTGATGTTTTCGATGGCCAGGTCTCTTTCTGGCCAATATACCATCTGACGAGCCCGGCCCTTGGTCTTCTCTTTGTCCTGGTGACCGGCGTGTAACTCACGCAAAACCGAGGAGGACGTGGGAGGTCTGGGGATGACGAGGCGGCAGCCACATACCACCGAGCCGTCAACTGTGGGGCGGTCGTGCACCGCCCAGTAGGGGCGCAACATTTCCGTCAGCTCGGATTTCTGCGACGGGAGGCCGTCGAGCACCGGCCGCAGCAGCAGGCGTGCCTAATCGTCCCTGTCGGCCGTCAAACGAACCTCATCCAGTCTTATGTCGGTGTTTGACTTTGTGACCTCGTTGCTAATTATCGCGGACACCGACACGGCGTCAACTTCGGCAAGCTCATCTGCCTTTGAAGGACCTTCTGTTGGTGTCCTGGATAGCGCGTCTGGGTCTTGCGCGATCTTTTCCCCGTCGCCAGCTTGCAGTCGGGTCAGCTCCATCCGCTTCTCACGTAAGCGCTGTAGACGGGGATTTTCTATCTCGCCTACATTTTTAGAGTTGAAGATCGAAATGAGCTGACTGTGATCCACTAGGAGACCAAGATGTTGCAACCCACCAAGTAAAAGGCGACATTTGCGGCACGCCCATACTACCGCCAGTAGCTCTAACCCGATAGTGGCGTATAGGGTCTCCGCGTCCGATAGGAACCGCGAGCCAGCTTGCACGACACACAATATGCCGACTGGCTGCTTCGCTGTAGACGACGACGTCATCCACCAGTCGCTCGATCCAATTGAAGCCATCAATCCATAGAGAGCCATACAATCCATCCTGTGCTCGGAAGTCGACGATATGCCGTACAGTGTCCGGCAGAAGCGGTACCGGCCGAAGGGCGTCATGAATGTTATCAAACAACGGCTGGACTCCTCCAGAGGACACTGACGATACCCATTTGCAGCGTCAAAAACAATGGACCACCTAGCCTCTGATGCGGCGATTGATGCGACACATTCCACCGGCGTACTGGACTGATACCTTTCCCAGAGAACCGACGCATTCAGATTCGACACATCGCAACAGACACGAATTCCACCACATTTATTCGGGGCAACCACGATCGGCGCACACCACTCAGTTGGTTCAACGATCGGTTCGATTATTTTTTCCTCCTGCAACTTGTCGAGTTCACTTCGAAGTGGTTATCGGTACGCATACGGGATACGACGTGGCGCTTGGATAGCAAACGGAGTTGCGCCCTGCTTCAGTTTAATTTTGAAAGTTTTTCCTGGCGTGGCCCCCACGACTCCATAGATAGCACGTCAGGGTACTCATTCAGTGATGCAGACGCAACGGAGGTCGGCTTCTCGTGGTATCAGCGGTGTGCCGGATTCGGCCCGTCCCGGCACCACTGAAACACTGTACCGCGGCATCAAGCTCTTGTGGAGCGGGGGCTGACACACCCACGCGACCCTAGCGGCCGCACGCAGCGTTATAGCTTCTTCCGGTAGTGTGTCTGTAGATGACGCCGAGGTGCCCGTTATTGGCGCTGACAATACCGCACTAGCGGCGCAATGGTGGCGCACTGCACTGCACTGCACTGCGAGCGGAGAGTCCCTGGGGACGGCGACCATGAAGGCAGGCATGGTCTCTCGGAGACCATGCATGCCAGTTTTGTATCAGTTGTTTTTAAACGTCTCAGCAAAAATTCCCTAACGTACCTACTAGCGGCCATAAATGAACTGTACCAAAGCGACACCTTTGCCGCCTCCTGGCGGGAGAGCATAGTCATTCCATTGCCAAAGCCGCACAAAAATAACTCCACCCCAAAAGGTTATAGACCCATCTCACTTACTACCTGTGCTAACAAGTTGGTCGAGCGCATGGTCAACACACGATTGAGGCAATTTCTGGAACACAACGACCTGCTCGAAGAATTTCAGTGCGGCTTCCAGCGTCAAAAATCAACTACAGACAATCTTATTAGATTAGTGCATGACATCAAAAGTGGTCTACGCATCAAACGCACAACAATAGCTGCCTACTTAGACATCACTGCCGCATTCGACCGAGTACACAAGTCCGCACTGACACACAAAGTCCACCAGATAGGCCTACGCGGACACATGGCACACTTCATTCTTAACTTACTCAGAGACAGGACCCTCAAGGTACGCTGCGGCAGTGTCATATCAAACACCACAACACAGGAGCAGGGCCTGGCTCAGGGGAGCGTGCTCTCACCGAGCCTCTTCATCGTCATGATCAACGACATACTTGCTGACCACACGGACACTTCACTTCAATACTCACTTTTTGCGGACGACATAGCCATTTAGACAACAACATAATGCTTCCCTAAAGCTGAAAAAAAAACATTCAAGCAGGACTAGACCACATTGCAAAGTTGTGCAAAACTTGGGGCTTCACCATGTCCGCAGAAAATCGGCTACCGTCAGATATAGTCGTCTCCGCCCCACACCCAAAACTGTACTTAAAATCGATGGCAAAGCCATCGAACAGGCGAAAAGCTTCAAGTTCTTAGGAGTGCATTTAGACGAAAAACTCAGTTTCAACACCCACACCACCTCCATCTTGAAGCGATGAGCGAAGCGCGTCAACATACTCCGTGCACTTGCAGGCACAGACTGGGGCGGAGACAGGAAAACACTACTGAAACTCTACACATCAATCATACGACCCATCGTAGAATACAACAGCATCGTTTTTGCCACTATTTCACAAAGCCAGAGCAAAAGTTAGAAAACATCCAAAACAGCTGCATCAGAGCAGACACAGGTGCCCTCAGCACCACACCGATAGCCAGTCTTCTAGTTGACTCAAACACTCCACTTCAGGACACAACAGCTGCGCCGCTACCATATCAAAATCAAATCCATTAAAAATCATCCGGCACGGCTCCCTCGGTGCTCTTGGACCCCCCCGATGAGGCACCACCTTTCCGTGGTGTGGGGGGGGGGATTGCGTGCCCCAATGACCCGGCGACTATCTTACCGGCGAGGGGTGAGACTAAGAGTGCCTCACTCGTCCTTCCATCCATTCGCCCCCATTCCAATACCCATCTCATCTCAACGTCCATGTCCTTCACCTGACCCTACAAGACCAACTCTCCCTATCAGGAGCAGGTAAGACAACTTCCCCGGTCCTGCCCACCAGCTCAGTTTTATCGGGGTAGCCGCGCCCCCTCGGCCCGTCCCCCGGGGTTGACGGAGTCCTGGAGGTTGAGGTCCCCCGTCGCACGGTGCTAGTTGTGACGGGGGACCAACACACCTCTTTGGTCCGAATATCCCGGAGGGGCGGGCGGGCCCGTGGGGCCTCACGCGGGCCAAGTGGCAGGTCGCCTCGGGCCGGGGACCCGGGATCCTTCCCAGTGTCTGCCGGCCCGGCCGGCTGGGGTCAAGTGGTGGGCGGCGCTGGATCCCGGTCGGGGTGGTGAGTCTCTCTCTCCCGGCCGGGCGAAGGCACCGCCTGCCCCGTATAACTCCTCGGGCGCCTGGCGTCCTCCCGTCCGCGGGGCCCAGGCGTCCCCCCGGTAGGGCCCCTAAGTGGTGGGGCGCCCGAGGAGTAGAAACCAAGAAACAGCACATGGCACCAACAACAACAAATAACACTCCTGGTCCCTCCCGTGAGGGCCAGACCACCTATTCAGGCAGCACCAAGATGTTTCCTGCTATTCCTCGGATTCTTATTTTTCGCGGACAATCACAGAATCTCTCTGCTCTGTCGCCCTTTCAGAGACGAAATGGATGCGACCGGCTGGGAAAAATTATTCGATGCGAAAAGTTGAAGGATGGAGCGTTGGAGGTCGAGTTTGCGGTAGCGGAGGAGGCGGAGAGAGCGTTGTTGACAACTGAGTTTATTTACGGTGTACGGAAGGGAAACAAGCATGTAGATGAAACTATTCGAATTCATGTAGAAGCACACAAAACAAAGAACTCATCGCGAGGACTCATCAACTGTTATGATTTGAAAGATGTGTCGGAGGATGAAATTGAGGATGGCCTGTCGGAGTTTGGGGTTACGGAAGCAAGGAAAATGAAGGTGAGGAAGGGTTCGGAGATGATTTTAACGAACAACGTGATATTAACCTTTAGCACCACAGTTCTGCCCACTGAAATCCGTGTGGGCTACGTCCGTGTGAAGGTTCGAGTTTTTATTCCCAACCCCATGAGATGTTTTAAATGCCAACGATATGGCCACACCAACCAGTACTGCCGGAATCGCCCCGTGTGTGGCAAGTGCGCGTCAGTTGAACACGCAAGTGAGGCCTGTACTTCCGAGATGCATCATTGTGCGAATTGTGGTCGGGGACAGAACCCCCACACTTCGTATGATCGTACCTGCCCAATGTACACAAAAGAGAAGGAAATCATATCAATTAAGCACACACAAAGAGTAACATTTCGAGAGGCGAGAGAAATCTACGAACAAACTCATCCTAAAATATCATACGCGTCCAAAGTTAGAAATACCACATCGATTCCACAGAACACTCAGTCCGATAGATCTTTTGAGTTGATCGAGAAGCTGTCGGCCCTTCTCCGAGCCGTTGGAGCGCCTCTCGAGTCGCCAGCGGCGCGAGGGTGGCAAACCCAAAGGGACGACGCGACCGAGGTACCACCTACGAGTGGACGCGTCCATCAAGAGACCTCTCGATCAACGTCGGAGGGTGGGGAGTGGACTCTGGTCCAGCGGTCTAAGAGGCCTCCCCGGTCCTTTCAACCAAATTCCAGCCCCTCTCCATCTACCTCGAAGTCCCTACCTCTCACTTCTCATCGGCCCCCCAACCCACTCTCGCCTCCCATGCTCACCACCACCACCATCTCCAAATCTCTTCTCTCCACCTCCTCTCTGCCTGACCGTTCTCCCCTTCCCGTGAGTCAGACCTCACCCCCACCCTCAACATCCACTTCCGCACCTTCATCGCCATCCAGAAACACCCGAGCAATCCAAATCCCAGATATTAACCTCCACTACCAGGAGGTCGAGAGACGCGCCCGCGATGCGAAGCGGGCGCGCCTTGCTGAAATGGAGAGGGCTCGAGCGACGAGCCGCCAATGTCATGATAAGGACACTCGCGCAAGGCCGGCTACCCCATCGCCGCGAAGGCGAGTTGAGGGACCGGCAGTAACTCTCGCTGCCCATGAGATGGGCCCTCCTCCACCTCCGCCTCGGCTGGGGCCCCAGAAGCGAGGCCTACCGTCTACTGGCTCCCCACCGGGCCACGAAACGCCCAGCTCCCGCCCCAGAACTCAGTCCATTGGACTGAGCAGCAGTGCATCGTCCGAACCAAACTCCTGCCTAGGGCGGACGACAAACACCAAGTTTTGAAAACGCACGTTCCCCATGCTAGTCACTCCTAGTCACCGCACTCGACTACCAAAGTGCGCTCTCTAATCTTACAATGGAACATCCGCGGTTTTAGAGCGAATTTTACTGACCTGCAGCGAGTTTTATCTCTGGAAGTTCCCATGGTTGTTTGTCTCCAAGAGACAAAACTAGCGCCCGGTATCCATTGCTCTATAAATGGATATTCCATCTTCCGGAAAGATGTAGGCAGGACCGACGCCGTGGCATACGGAGGCACTATGTTGGCGGTGCATCACAGCGTACCAGTGCAGCAGGTCCCATTGTGCACCTCGCTACAGGCGGTTGCGGCACGTGTGGCCGTTCCCCGCCGTGCAATGACTGTATGCTCCGTATACCTACCGCCTGGAGTTCCTCTTCCTTTAGCAGAACTAAGACGGCTAATGGTAGAACTCCCCCCTCCGGTCCTTCTAGTGGGCGATTTTAATTGCCATCACACTACCTGGGGCTGCAATTCCGTTAACGCTCGCGGGGGACACTTGGAACGTTTTATCAACGATGAGTGCCTATTTCTTTTGAACACCGGCTCGCCTACCCACATTACAATGCCTTCTGGTAATACATCAGCTTTAGATCTGAGCCTCTGTAGCCCACTCTTGGCTCAAAGCTTGGAGTGGTCCGTGGACACTGATCCACTTGGGAGTGACCACATGCCAGTATGGTTGGAATACAAGGATGGAGCTGCTCTTGGCAGGAGACCTCGGCGATGGAACCTACGTAAGGCCAACTGGATAGAATTTGATGCCGAACTTATGGCAAAATTCACATCCGACGAACATCCACCATCAGTAGCCGACTTTACGCAGCGCCTCATTGACACTGCCACTGCCTGTGTCCCGCTGACAACAGGAGCACCCCGTCGCACCCCGGTGCCGTGGTGGACCCTGGAGTGCCGGAACTCCATTCTGGCTCGCAAACGGGCTTTTCGAGCTTTCAACCAACAGAGTACAACGGCTAACTTAATTACCTTCAGAAAGGCCAGAGCCTTTGCGCGTAGGACGGTTCTGGAGGCCAAACGGGCATCCTGGCGCAAGTATATCGGAGGAATCAGCTCGTCCACACCCTCAGCCGAGGTGTGGGCTCGCATCAAGAAAATTGGTGGCAAATTTTCCCCCGCCCCCTTGCCCGTCTTGCGGTCAGGCGGTTGTGACGTATTTCAGCCATCTGAGGTTGCGAACGAGATTGTCCGAGCCTTCTCGCAACGGTGCCTGGCTGGCAACGTAGATCCGGAGTGTCTGCGGTATCGCTCTGGGAGTGAGAAAATTAGAATAAATTTTACGACACGAGAAAGATTGGCTTATAACGAACCCTTCTCCAAGACTGAGCTTTCTTCCGCACTACATGGCCTTCGAAACGTGTCCGAAGGCCCAGATAGAATCCATAATGAAATGCTACGACATCTCCCGCCATTTGTCCAGGACGTGTTATTAACCACCTTTAACTGTATGTGGGCAGAAGGTCACTTTCCCGAAGCCTGGCGTGAGGCTACGATCATACCACCGTTAAAGCCTGGAAAAAGTGGACACGATCCACTGCACTACCGCCCCATCTCTCTGACGTCTTGTCTCTGTAAGTTGCTGGAAAGAATGGTGAGCACCCGTTTGGGATGGTATCTAGAAGATAGGAACATTTTAACAAACTCTCAGTGCGGTTTTAGGAAGAATCGCTGCACCGTAGACCATCTTGTTTCACTTGACACTGACATTCGTTCTGCTTTTGCAAAGAAACGGCACCTCGGTGCAGTGTTTTTTGTTATATAGAGGGCGCCTTTGACACAACGTGGCGACACGGAATCCTTTTAAAAGTGTACGAATGCGGCCTCCGCGGTCCAATGGCCATGTTCATCCAAAACTTTTTGGCAGATCGCCGGTTCCGTGTTCGCGTCGGTAACCAGTTTTCTGACTGGTTTTTACAAGCAAACGGAGTACCACAGGGCAGTGTGCTTAGCGTGCCGCTGTTTGCTTTAATGATTAACGACATTACCTGTGGATTGCGGCCTTCCATCTGTCGCTCGCCCTTGTAGATGATATTGCAATTTGGACTTCGAGTACATCTGCACCGGCACTGCAGACAGCTGCAGCTTGCCGTCCTATGCCTAGAGCGATGGGGAAACAAGAGTGGCTTCCGGTTCTCACAAAGCAAAACGGTTGCCATGCACTTCTGCAGGCGTCAGGGATGTGGAAGCATGGAAATACATATGTACAAGTCAGCAATCCCAACAAAGCCGGCGGCCAAGTTCCTCGGTGTTATATTCGACAGTCGTTTGACATACAGGAACCACTTTAAAATGCTCCGCGACAAATGTTTTAAAACTCAAAAGGTTCTAAAGGTGGTATCGCGAACGTCGTATGGCGCTGACAGGCGAACTTTGCTTCTCCTGTATAGATCAACGATCGGGTCGATATTAGACTATGCGTGTTTTGTTTACGATGGTGCTTGTCGCACAGCGAAACGAACACTAGACACTATCCACCACACCTCTTTACGTATTGCTACTGGCGCATTTCGCACCTCTCCGGTTGCCAGTCTTTTAGCAGATGCAAACGAACCATGCCTTGCCTTACGCCGTGAATTACTCGGGATGCGTTATGCATGTAAACTGCGCCAGTTCCTTGACCATCCTACTTACCAGTCGGTGTTTTCGCGGCGTGTTCTGGCTTTGTTTAGAGGACGACGCGGAAGTGCCTTACCTTTCTGCGTCAGAATCAGAGCGCTATTCGAGGAACACAACATAAGACTTCGCGGGGTTATGCGTAAAACGTCATTGAGATGTCCTCCCTGGAAATTGGCATCGCCAAATATCGACGTATCACTCTCGTGCTTGAGGAAAGGTGACGTCCTTCCACAAGAACTTAAATTACGGGCGCTAGAACTGATCTCATCATACGAAAACTATACACCGACATACACGGACGGCTCGAAAACCGACACTGGCGTTGGAAGTGCCTTTGTGTCGGGTACTGTGAGCAGATCGTTTTCTCTACCAGCCAACGCATCTGTATATACATCAGAATTGATAGCCATAAACAAAGCATTGAGTTTCATTGAAATCTCTGATTATGCACGACACGTACTATTTAGCGACTCACTCAGTAGCCTACTCGCTCTGGGGGCGTTCTATCCAACGAACTCTATTTTACAGGATATTCTATCTAGACTGACATCGCTGACCATCAGAGGAAAAACGGTAGTGTTCTGCTGGATTCCGAGCCACGTGGGAATCAGTGGCAATGAGGCTGCTGATACTGCAGCAAAGCGTGCTGCTCTTGCTCCCTACACACGATGTCTCCCCCTCCCTGCTACCGATTTCTATCCGGAAATAAAATGCCTCCTCTTCAAGAGGTGGCAGGTCAGTTGGGACGACACGGTAAGCAACAAGTTGAGAACAATCAAACCCTATCTTGGTGAATGGCTATCATCATCACATGACGTCAGACGGAACGAGGTGACACTATGTCGCCTGCGAATTGGCCACACGTATGAGACTCACCGCTACCTTTTGACCAACGATGACAGTCCGCTCTGCCCAAGGTACCATGATGCACTCTCAATGTGCCACGTACTAATTGCCTGCAGCCTACTTAACCAGGAGCGAAGGCGTCATTTTGGGCGTACCTCTCTCTCCCTTAGGGAAGTATTAGGGAACGAGTCATCAATCATCCAATCGGGACGGCTCTTCCGCTTCCTATCAGAAATAAAATTTTCTGCGATATATACCCCTCGGTAACGCGTTTTTATACCTCACCACATGAGAATCGTAGCACGGTATGATATTACAATTGTACTTAACCTCGTGACATGCAATTCTGGCTGACTTTTGTTTACATTTCACTGCCTGATTAACGATGATATGGGCGCTACATGACCGACGCAGTCGATGCGCCCCTAAACTCCAACAACCAACCAACCAATCGGTGCTCTTGGATAAGAGTAGGCTAAAGTCTGCACCCTGGTAAAATAAACTTCTCGCCACTCCCAACCCCCACCCCATCCGAACTACAAATTATTTTGTGGAGGAGTAAAGTAAAATTAAAACCATTTAGACATCAGGGAGATGTCCCCAACCCAGCCCCCGCCTTCAGCGCCTAAAATATCACACAAACTATAACGTAAAATTCACTTAGCTTAAATGTCCACGTGCCTGCACCTTGATTGCAAACACTCGCTTTTATAGACATGCAACGTACTCGTTTTAAAGGCGGCGCAAATGACCTTTATTGTCCGGCACGCGTGAAAAAAAAAACACTCTCTCCCCCTCTCGGAGATGGGAAACTCTGCCTGCCTGGCCTCCATTGCGGTCACGGCCGTAGTCTACGTGGTGATTTGTTGTGGGTACGTCTCAGGTACGACTTGCAGGCCCCGCATTGTACGCCAAGAGAGGATTTGACGCCGCTGAAGAGATGCACATCAGTCTCGGTAGCGGAACCTAGACTGATCCGTGCAGGCAGGCTAACCAGAGAACGCGCCGTTCGCCCATCGACGGCCCTCGAGTGCGCAGTTGGGGGCCTCAAGTTCAGGTATCACGTCCAATACGGGCCGCAAAATGAAGCTCGGCGACTGAGACATCAGCTCCAGTACGGCCGCAGTACAATCGTGATTCGGAAGCGATATCCACCAATACCCTGCGGGTCGGCATGACCAACATACACGTGAGGGTCATGGTGGACGCGACAGGTCTCCGTGAAGTGCAAAAATAATGGCTTTTCTTTCGGTGTGAGATGTCAAAACGAGTACAGAATGATGAAATGTCATGTAGTTGTGTCATTAAAAATGGTTTTGCTGTCTTTCAGACTAAACTTTGTGCTAATGGTGTACTTATGACAATACCTTTTCCATTTGTTTTGAGATTCAGAATTTAGAAAGAGCAATATTCATGATAGCGATACAAGTATATATGCTATAAACTGGTATTGTATGCCAAATCACATTATTGGCAATCCTTTTATCTGAAATTGCATTATGAAATGTGCATGTATTACCATCCCTTATGGAGATCATGAGCATGATACTTATGCATAAGATATTGTTAGAAAGGAGGCACAAAGACTTCATAAGCACCCATCAAGAAGCAGGATGTCAATATTTTTTTTAGAATGATGTCGATTGAGTGTTCAGGAAGTGGTATATTCCACCCCATTTCGCGAATAATTTATCACTGTCTCCGTGACACACGAGACCGGCAGCAAAGTCTCACCGCATTGTACGCATTGCCTATCCAGAGCAGGGCAGCGCGCGGACCACCGGTGGTCGATCCAGAATCGTGGGCAGTAATCGATGTGTGCTGGCTGACGTCCGCTGACGCCGGCATCCGACCCGCTGTGCCGTCCTGAGTCCCGCTCCTCCCCGAACCTGTCCTGAGCCCCGCTCCTCGGTTGTTTCGTCGGCGTCTGTGCCGCGTCCCAGGCGGTGCCGCCGGACCCGGCCCGCCGCGCGGCGCCCGAGCGGCGCCCGAGCGGCGCCCGAGCGGCGCCCGAGCGGCGCCCGAGCGGCGCCCGAGCGGCGCACGAGCGGCGGCCGTCGCTGCGGCACGCTGCCACGGCTGCTCCCGTGATCTCGCTGGCGTCACGTGATTTATTGATTTATTTATTATTTGGGCTTAGGGGCGCATCAACTGCTACTGGTTATGTAGCGCTCAGCTGGCGTTACGTGATGCGGCCTTCTCAGATCGACATACGTACATCACTTGCGCCAATGACAGCTTCAGGATAGCACACAGCTTCTTGACCGTGTCCATATGCCGCAGGCCGATCACGGATCAAGGACTCCCGACACGAAGCACAAAATCCATACTGACTGCTAATGTCTTTCAAGTCCGTAAAAAAATCATCAAATGACTCATCCTCATGCTGCTCACGAAGATTGAGTGTCCGTTGCATCCGACGTTGCATTACTTCATTAATATGCCCGCGAACATATTGTTGTAATTGATCCAAAATCACGGAAATATTATTCCGATCACTGTCAGGGATATCCAGATTTGTAGCGACTTTCGTTGCCACACCAGACATACACGACCGCAACACGGCCATCTGCACAGCCGACGGTTGCGAGAATAGGCCAGTTAACAGGGCACAGTCGTCCCATTTCATCCGCCATGTCTTGAAGCTCTCCCCACGGTCGGTCGCGAAGTCGAGCTCCTCGGGTTGCGTAGTTTTCGAAAGCTATCCAATGTCTCTGGGGACAGCTACAAGCAAAAGCTGCTGCTCAGATTGAGAGTTCTGCTCCGACTGCGCCATGGTTTAGTTCCACCCGAGTTCGCTGAAGGGCACGACGCACACTCGAGGAACTCTAAACGAGAATTGTACTGGCATTTCCGCGCTCAGCTGAGGGGACGACTGCGGCGACATCCATTGGTTGCTAACTCAGCCACTACAGTGGGGATTTGCCTGATTCGTTATCAATGGCCAGCACTGTGACTGGCACCCTGTTCAGTAACTGAACGGCACATCCGTTGGTGGCGTTCAACATCAGGGTGAAACAACACCCCATCGACACACATGCATTACGCAGTGTTGAGATGCACTGCGGATACAAGCCTGTGGGGCTGATCTGCCGACTGTTCACCGTCTGCCATATACATACTACACATGGGAGTTATGCAGCATATGATTATGCCAGAGTAGTGCAGGCAGTAGCATATAATTCCAACATTAATATGGAAAACAATAACCTCTTTCAACAGAGCTTCGACTTCGCAAATTGACGTCCATGAAATATGACTACATCCAACTGCATTAGTTCATCCAATTTTTACAACACTACTTTGACATTATCATGAAAATGTACTTGTGTTATTTTTTCTGCTTTCGTCACTTTTTCTATGTATCATTCTTGACGTCTTTTGAGGACATGCTTTGCCAAGGTTTTGACATCTTGGGCTCATACCAGCCACTCTATGGGAAATTAATTCCAGTACACTGAGTGTGGGTCGGTATTAGTCATATCAATAAACAAAATATCTTAACACACGGCTGTCACATACATAGCAATGTGTACACCATGCAGCATAGAACGTGGTAAATGCTGTCAGATGACGCTTCTGTGAACAGATTGCAGGAACTTCACATGCAGACCGAAAGGCCTCTCACATAATGTGGCCCAGAAGGGAGGGGGCGGAATCCCCCCCCACACAAAAAAAAGATCTTGGGAACTACTGAAGCTAGAGGCATACAAGTTGGAGAGTAGATTACGGCTGTAGTGAACATGCTGCAGCATAAATTGTATGACCTTAGGTCGATGCCTTCAGCGTCAAATGAGGTCCAGATCGGCAGGCACACTACACAGTCATGCCGATGAAACCCTTGTGATCCTGAGCGCTCGGCGGCCGGCCAGCGTCCTGTCGGTCGGTTGACTTGGCACCCAGCAGTTCCTATATTTGCCAATGGATTCCAAAACTATTGTTGCAATGGATGTGATTATCAATTTTAAACAGTAACACAATTTAATCACAACATCCCTGCCATTTATGAGATATCTTCTTTAAAAAAAACAGGAGGGATAGGCGGATTCTGCCTTCCTTCTCCCTCATGTGTGTGTGCTAAGCATCGGACATATCACCGCCAAGTGGTTGCCGGGCAAAATAATTGGATTTGGCTAGGAACTGTAATGGGGACAGTAAAAAGTTCTTTAGTTTCTACAAGCTAAGTAAAGTTTCAAGCACAATTGGTCCACTGGAAGTAAATGGGACTATATTGAGTGAGGGTGGTGAGATGGTTGAGGAGCTGAGCAAGCAGTTTAAATCAGTGTTTACAGTGGAGGATGTGACAAATTTGCCAACCGTGAACCACAGTTCAGTGACAGGTGATCGGATACACAATGTTAATTTCATTGATAGTGATGTTGTTTTCAATTATATCAGAAAAATAAAGCCAAACAAGGCAGCAGGACCTGAAGGAATTTATGCTAGGGTATTGCGGGAAGCTGAAAAGGAACTGGCAATTCCACTTAGTATAATATTTTGTAGATCAGTTTCACAAAATGAAATTCCAACAGATTGGAAACGGGCAAATGTAGTTCCTATTTTCAAGAAAGGAGAAAGAGGGAAAGTTGAAAATTATAGGCCGGTAAGCCTCACATCCCTAGTCTGCAAGGTACTCGAATCAATTATCAATGATAGAATAGTTAGTTTTCTGGAAGGAAACAGATTGATTCAAGATACTCAACATGGGCTTAGAAAAGGGGGAGATCGTGGCTCACAAAACTCTTGGACTTTTTAAATTTTGCTACAGAACAATTTGATCAGGGAAATCAGGTTGATGTAGCATATCTTGACTTTAGTAAAGCCTTTGACAAGGTACCCCATAAACGGTTAATGATGCAGCTTCAGGTCCATGGCATTGCAGGTAGCATCCTAAAATGGATTGAGTTGTGGCTTTCAGATAGACAGCAGAGAGTGATGCTTAATGGTACAAAGTCATCATGGCAAAATGTTCTTAGTGGAGTCCCTCAGGGGTCAGTACTGGGGCCACTGTTGTTCATTATATTTGTGAATAGCATTGAATGTGGCCTAAGCAGTAAGGTTTTGACATTTGCGGAGGATTTGAAGATCTTTAGGGCAATAACAGGGTACAATGAGCAGGTTTTGCTGCAGAACGACTTAGATGAGCTTGTCAAGTGGTCCGAAAAATGGCAAATGAAGTTTAATTTTGATAGGTGCAAAGTCATGCATGTAGGTAGGCAG